>QNGE01001956.1:101195-134651 GCA_008508345.1 Paragonimus westermani | reverse complement strand
TGTTAACAATCTTGCGTATGCACGGGTGTCTGCAAGCACGTGAGCTGGTCGTCCACCCATGATTGACATGCATGCCCTGTCGCATCTGTGTCCACGTGCCGTTTCCCACTGAATTGTTTGACCAGTCGTGTGATTGCCTATTTAGGACGATCGATGCGCATGATGATTCACCGTGGCAATTTGGACCTGCGCGCGCATGCCTGGTGCTTCTGCTCAGCCCACCGGTTGCGATACGCGGACAGTGTGTCCAATCCCCTTTTGGACATACTGTGTCCAGCTGAAATCAAACCATCTTCTGGTCGAAATTGAATGCTACCGATCGCCGCATAATTTTGGGCATGGAAACACGATTCGGATTCCGAGCCATGTCACGGAAATTCCTACTGAAAGGCTTACTGAAACAGTCCACCTAAATGAGTCGGGTTAATGAAAGGTCCCAACATGCCACTGTAACCACAGCCAGACGTACTGGCACGGTGATGTGGGCGTACTTCAGGTCAAATCACTCGGCTTCATCGTCGAAGGATTTTGGCTACCATGATCACGATCGATGAAATCTGACGGGTGGCAAATCTCTCAGCTTCCGAAAGACAGACGGCCAGGAACTAGTGTGTACTAATGAGTGAAAATGGACAAAGTAAAAATGCGATATTCTCATAACCGAGCGTGCTATCATATTTTTTCACACCAAACGGTTCACAAAAATAAGATGAATTCATGAACGAACCAAGATTACAAGTTAGAAAAGTGCTGAGTGAACCCGAACAATCTTCTCAAAGAATTTCGGCCATAGCATGTTGTGTTTATAGCTTTACGGCGCCATTTGTGGATTCTGAAGTGACGTTTGATTAACTATCGTCACAGGATCAAACGAAACATGGCACTCCTCGGCGTCGTGGCCGCATTACTGAGCCGAACTTGTTTCCCGTCTTCCTCTACCGTGTCAACCATAGGTTGGTGCCGTGGCTGATGTAACTTGGAACGTTACGAAGATCGAAGTGAACAGGTATTTCAAATCTTTGTCCAGAGTAATGTGCCAAGTACCCTAGAAACTCCTATTGTTCTGAAAAATACAATGTACGGCGTCACTTGATCGCAGTGTCATATTGGAACCGAGTCACACTGGTGGACCACAATTGCGACTTGTTTGTAAACCACGGATGAAGCATATGCAACATACAGATATTGCTGAATACCGTTGACTTCAAGTGGCTACCTCGTTTTGATGCACAGCAGGCTAACATCGCACACACGAACAAACGCATTACATTAGTGAGACTAATCCGCAGTATGTATGCCCTGCCTCCACATTTCAGTCAGAGCTAAGTGAATCCCCTAAGCATGCAACTCTGTCAATTACCGCTAGAGATGAGCCGTTCTATGTGATTTGATGATAGGAATATTTAGGTCCACAAATGATTCTGTAAATAGGGGGGGGGTATCTGTAACGCTTTTATCAACGAAAGAAGCCCGATAATCCGTGTCCAAACACTGTTTGTCTGAGCCAGAGATACTAGACTATGTTGACGTCGGATTGAAGAAATCCAATGTGCCCATAGTGCAGATTCTCCACGACCCCACTTAGACCACATATTGCTTCTTAAGTAAATACTACAAACGTATATCCCGTCTCCACAACTAATTAATTTAAAACGACTCGTATTAGTTCATATCCGAATACCGAACCTCTTGCAACTCGGCCATTCGGTATAGAAGATACTTGTACCTACTGAGTATTTTATTTACAGCGGACTTCAGTGTGTTACATTCTTGGGAGAGCTGATAAATGTTCGGCTGGGANCCCATAGTGCAGATTCTCCACGACCCCACTTAGACCACATATTGCTTCTTAAGTAAATACTACAAACGTATATCCCGTCTCCACAACTAATTAATTTAAAACGACTCGTATTAGTTCATATCCGAATACCGAACCTCTTGCAACTCGGCCACTCGGTATAGAAGATACTTGTACCTACTGAGTATTTTATTTACAGCGGACTTCAGTGTGTTACATTCTTGGGAGAGCTGATAAATGTTCGGCTGGGAACTGTCTCCACTCATCGCTAGACATCATTGATGAAAATGCCATCTGTTGGTATGCAGGGCTGATCGCTCCTCTGAAGTTCATGTACCAGACCCGTTGTTACCAACTTTTTCATCAGCTTTCGAACAGATTTATGGACTACTGACCTCGTGCTCACGTGCCTTGTGTCAAAACTAGCCAGTGGTCTCCTCCGCATTTTCACCTCAGGCCGTATGAATGAAAACCAGTGTAGCATAATATTCAGCTATGAGATTACACATACGCCATTCTCTGTGTATTTGTCCAAGAATGTGATCTGGTTCCGGCATGGTAATTCGCCCGGACCAAGTTTCGTGCAGATGCCGTTCAACAAAGCTCAGTGAGCAAAGTGCCATCTAGCTTAGCCCATCATAACAGCAGTGTAACACACAGTTAATAGTATCCCATTATCCCGTTATAACGATCGAATACAACGGAAGCCTGTGCTCAACACCTATCACCAATAGCTTGTATTGCACCACTTGTGGTTCCGTTGACACATTATGTATCCAATGTAAACCCAAAGGAATAAGACCAGAAAGCGTGGGAGTTGAGGCATTTATGGTCTAGCCAGAAAATAATGGTCAATCAGATGGCAGGCAAGTGAGAACGTAAAATCTTACCTTTTGGAAACAAAACAGAGGAACTCCATTTGTAAGGTGTAAGCTGGGAGGAAAAGACACGTAAGAAAGGAAATAGATAAATGTAGGAGTAAATTTGTTGGCATCGCAAGTGATGAAGAAAAACGGAGAGAGACATTTCGACCGAAAAAAACATAAACATCTGTCATACGATGTCATTATAAGGTTGAAGAAAAGTAGAGAGGAAAGACGACCACTACCCAGATGAGAGTGGTCTTTGGTTAACACAAGCGAAATGAAACTATGCCAGCCATAACTTATTTGCGTTAACTGCATCTTGGTCTCTTGCTTGGCAAAGTGTTATGGGCGTGTTGATGTTTTAACAATCCAAGATATACAACGCATTTTCAACCGCGTTCATTGCAACACCCTACGATCTTATCACCACGACCTATGGCACCCAGAGTTCATTTGAGCTCACAGCGCCTAAATTCAGGGTCACGCAACTGTCGTTCACTGACGCTTGGGACGCCTGTCCGGGTCATATTTCTGCAGACGGTCCCATTCAGAACCAATTCTGTGCAGTAATCGATCTTGTAGGGCTAATAGTAAGCAATGAATCAGTCCGAACTCGATGATGGCCTTGACGCAATCGGAGTAAAAGGCCGGAATCTGTGGATGAAATGGCAACATCGCTGTATTTCCGTTTACAGGCATTCTTCTAAGTGATAATACGTTGGACGGGTTACCAGAGAATGTGAGACAGGTCTCAATTGCCCCGCGCTTCTTTGGTGAAACGTCTTAACTAATGAAACCAGAGTCAGCCTTCTTCTAAAAGGGGTTGCACCTCAAGGTCCACGGGCAGATGAGTCGACAGATTGCTACCCAATACGGCTATTCACAATGTTCCCTTGATTCGGATTACAGGCGTGGGTACAACACATCTGCCCGGAGAAGGCTGAAAGAAAGAAAATTTCTTGCCTGTGTTGTAAGCCAGGCCAAACTTCGATGCCACAATCACGGGGGCCGCGGCCAGACGATGAAATTGTTTTCCCGCTGTGCACAAACAGCGCGCTATCATCTTTGGACAACTGCGTGCTCACTGTAAAGTTACAAAGCCAAAACTATGCTTATTCAACAGGCGGCAGCAATCAAATTGAAAACCGTTTTTTGAGTTCCGGAGACCGATTGTTAACACTGATGTGAACTATAATCCAAACGAGTTTGGGGTCAGGACGAAATTGCTTCACGCTGTTTACAATTTCACAACCATCATAGGTCGGTCGACACGATTGCACCTTCTCCTTTATGCCTATATACAACACTCTAAGTTAACATACCAAGCACTGTCCACAAACCCTAACAGCTCGCGAAATCAAAAACCTTAGTGTGATTCACAAACAAAGCATACAGCACCAGGTTGCATTCAAGAACCCTCTCCGGGATCTGTTGAACAAATCGTAATGCGACCTGCCGGGAATCCACACAGTTCCTATGGAGCATCGGCCAGCAGAACTCTCCCGTTAAGTCGGGTCACTGGCTTTCGTGATAATACTCTCCCGGTGGAGCTCAGCACACTAATGCCGTGATAATTGCCAGAGCATTACTTGTTAACCTTACCTGTAAATAAAGATATAATCAGGACACCCTTGAACTCTCCCAGGTGGAGTGAACTAACCGGAGAAAACCATCTTCGAATACTAGATAACCGTTCTTCTGAATTTCCCTTGGCAAACTGTCTTTATATGCAGCGTTTCCGTTTCGTAGCTATATGGTAGCTGTCTGTACGTCAGCCAAATCTGTAGAGAGAGCAAGTGAACTTATGATCCCTTAAATCAGTGGTAGTAGGACGATTTAGTAGGCTACCAAAGTGCTCGCGTTACACTTTCATGACGTTCTCTGGCTGAGTGCATGATAAGCCAGAACCCAAAATCATTGTTTAAGTAGGCTGGACGAATGGAGCGAAAATCGTTTTAAGCGAATCGTAGAACTGGTTGGGTTGTCCGTGATCAGCAGAGCCGTGCATCATTCCACCTTGCTTTTCCACCAGTAGTCCTTGTTTCCGCGAAGCCGCCCCGATAGTTGTTGACGAAAACTTAGAATATGGCTCTTTTGTTGATATTATCCAAGTCCATTGTGCTAACAGCAAACGCGGCATGTCAATTTAGAGATAGCTACATTGTTGTCGTCCGGTCAATTCTGTGGCTGGCTACCGCTTTTCTTGGTGGATACTACTGTGGATTGTTCCTTGAAGCTTTGCCACATACCTTCAAAGATAACGACTATAGGGACGTCTGTAAAGCGAACGGTCACTGCATTCTGAAGTGCCCTCTTCTTCCTTGAGCTCACAATCCTCATATCTTCAAGGCCTCACTGTTATCCGGAAGATCAACATTAAACAAGCCTACAAACTTGAATGAATAATTTAGTTTTGAACATCCTGTCGTCCGTGCTGCTTTTAACTTCGAGCGTCCATCGCGCGATATGTACTGCGGAACATCAAGCTGTCGCACAATCGTGTGATCATGTAAAAGATGATGGCAGTTCTCCTTGTGAGACCATCATCATCATCATCANCAGACTATTGACTGGAATCCAAATCGCGTTCAACTCGTGCGGTGAAGTCTCTCAGAGCAGTCAGTCGATCATTCACTGACGTCAAGCCGATTGTGGCGGACAGCTGATGATAAAACTAGACCGTTTTGTCGTCAGCGTGACACACAACTGGATCACAAACATCAAACGAGTCTTTGGCACACAGACATTATTCGAGGGTTGATGTCTCTTTAATCGGGAACGGCAATGTTGCAACTATAAATACGGTTACACTCATACGTTATTTACGTCGAACTACTGGTCGGCACGGCCAGCAGCATAGGTTTCAGGATAGCCTGTAACAGCAACCAATAACATTGAACGTCTGTGCATAATCCTAACCACTAAACACTCGCGCTACACCATTTGCAGTTCCACATACGTATTACGTACTCACCGTAAACACGCATACACAAACAGAAAAAATTATTAACTAGCATCTGTGATCCCAGTCGATCATCGGTTGAATCAGGACATCGATTCTAATCACCGCACGTAGCACTTGCACCCACAGTCTCTACTGTTCTGAAAAGGTCAGTTTGTGGACAAACTCACTTTTTGCCGGGTGCTTGTTACATCTTCAATGCAGACCAGTTCGATCGATATATAAAAATAGATCGGCATAACACTAGATCGTAACCGCCTGACTAAAACTGATACCATACATAGAAAACCTGAATATTGCCAGAGAGATGGTGTGTTCTGTTGATGTCAATTCTTTATTTACAAACGTGCCACTACATGAAACAATGGATTTCATATGTGATGTCGTTCTAGCCAACTCCATTTTTCTTCCAATCTTTGTCAACTATTTGAATTCTTTACTTTTAATATGCACAGTAAATGTGAGGTTCCATTTTTTCGGGTAAAGGCTTTCAACAGATAGGTGGCGTGGCCATGGGGAACCCACTCGTCCCTGTGATTAGTCGATGTGTTCATGGCCATAGTTGAACAGGTACTAGATCCAGTTGTGGACGAACTGAAACTTTACAAACAATGTGCTGACGCCATGTTTTTGATTGGACAAGACGAGAAACAAGTAGAAAGAACGATTCAAGCTTCCAACTCAGTCCACCCAAATCTCTCAATCACAATTGTATAGGAAGATGAGAACAGTTTGCCTTTCTTGAGCATCCTAGTTAGACGCCGTTCAGATGAATCTACCGAACGTTCAGTGTACCGTAAACCAACGTGGACAGGACAATATATGAACTTCATGAGTTTTGCTTCTATTGGTCACTAGTGCGTACGCTGTTTTACAGAGCGTCAAGAATATGCTCCCAAGATAGATTGCAAGATTAACAAGCAGTTCTGTACGAAACGCTTCGTGCTAACAATTTCCTAGAACGTTTCATCCGAAAATGGAGTAAGCTTATTCTTGCGGAAAAAGTGAAGGTGGAAGTAACCAAACAGGCTGTCTTCATCAAACTCTTCTTCAAATGTGATAGTCTGATGAACACCTTTGTAAAGATGATCAGTACTGCGTTAAAACGTGTGTATAATGCACCAAAGTTTGTTCTGCTCTCACAAGCTACAAGGTTACCCCCTACCCCTGGACAAAAAACAAATTCTCACGTTTTCTACCAGCCATTGTATCTATCAATTTTCCTGCAGTTTATGAAACATACTTTGGTAGGACAAAAAAGATGCACAAAATTCGGGCCAACGAGCACAGCCCAAAGTGGCTGACAGTTCCACTGACTCACACGCCAATGAATGACACTCAACGAGGACAAACCACCGCTTCTTCCGTTGTAAAGCACTTATCGACCACAGGCCATAGTGACAATATCGCATCCTTGTTTAAGGTCCTGATGAACATGCACAGCCCACAAATTATATTATATTCTGTTATATAATAAAAATATTTTGTATGTCATGCATTATAATATATACTATGTTATTTATATATTATTGTGGTAAAGAATCGATGATCATCCGTCGACAGTCGGCGCTAGGTGCACAAAAACAACGGTCTGTCAACTTTTGTTTGCCGTGGGTTTAGCCGTGAGTACCAACCACGAGCCAGCCCGATTTGTACTTTTAATCGTATCATTTAAATCTTGTTGGTATTGTTTTCATGCTAGTCACACGTTTACAGCTGACGAAAGTGTGCGAAATGAATTTATATCGCAATTTGTGTTTTCTGACTGTTCCATTCCAATGGCGAAAAGGGACAGTTTCAAATTATAAAGCCTGTACGCTGAAAATGCTTTGTTTCTACCTAGACTAAACAGACAACAAATTTTATCGAGAACAATGTAGCCTTATTTACCAGTCACTTTTGAACAAACTCTGAATGCAGATTTCTACAACGCAGCAGTTTTCTGTTACCCAGGTGCTAATATATGTATCCATCGTTTACTGAAAAATCATCGCGATAGCACAATTTGTTAGGAAAGTACTATACTCTACTCTGTCCATTTGTACACACTGGTGTGCTGGTCCCTGGCCCCGCCTTACTTTTTAAGTACTAAGAGGTTCCCAGTTGGACAGCAAACAGATTTAGTCAAAACCTTCTGCTGTTACCAAATCTTGTCGAACACGTGCGTGAGTAGCTGATACGCGAATGGAATCTCCATCCGATTGGCCCCCAAGCTACGAACTATAAGAACCAATGAAAACACGGACAAAGCAGACTCCGGATAGGCAATGTAATTGGCTACTAGACATTGCAAATTTACATGGGGAACTGACCCGTACTTGACCCCGTAACCTCGTGAGAGCGCGAAGAAATAGTTGAATCTTACGCCGACTCACATATCAGTAACGGCTTGAGATATCCGAATTCTGGCTGTGGAATCGTGTTCTTCGACTCAGGTTCACCTTCACATTCAGATAGTTTACTCACCCAGCCTCTATCGAAAAGTAGCGGTAGACTCGAACTTCATTTTTCTTAAGGCTTTCCAGTTGTGCAAATTTTGCTACGACTGGAGTTAACAGGGAATACTTGTGTTTTCTATCGAGACAACTGGTAAACTGATCGTTACTCACGAGCGAAGTAGTTGAGTGTTCAGATGTAGTATTTTGTTCGTGCCTAATTAGTGGTCACCCGTTTAATGACAGTACGGCCGAAGTTCATATCCCGGCCGTTACGAAGACAACCAGCAATGACGGTCATCAACAAGAGCGACGCACGTGTCTAGTTTTAATTTTCGAAATAGGTTGGGTGGAAAATCCATCTGAATGCAACAGTTGCTATCAGATGAGTAACATTCAGCTAGAAAGTAACTAAAACATGGCTACTTGTCAGTAAGCTGAGAAGTTAGTCGACAGCCAAGTTCTATCGACTGCTGGACGGTGGTGACCAAAATACTGCAATGACGGAACTGAACGATTTGACTTGAAATGCGTGTACACCCCGTATGGGTGAGCACGGCTGTGGTTACAGCAGTGTGCTGCGTCATTTCGCTGACCCGACTCGGTTAGGAAGCGTGTATTTTGAAGCCCTTTAGGACAGGTTTTTCGGTAAGGATCTTTGTGGCATGGTTTGAATTCCGAATTTTATGTCTGAACTCAAAATTGTGGAGCAGTATTTAATTAGTGGAGTACCCTCATCCCAAAAACACCACTGAAACATCTAGGCGCTAATTATGTGGCCACATCTGGTGACGAAAAGCATGTATTCCAAATACCAGGCTTCGCGAAAATCGGAGCATCAAAACCGTCAAATCAAACCGCCAAATCCATCATCCAGTAGTTTGGAAGAAGTACACTTGCTACGCTGACTCTGTCAGCTAGTATGGCCGTAGTGGCTGTTCATCTTTGGTGGCGCTTCTGAACAAAGTCACACCAATAAAAAAAGACTCGATCTAAATTCGTCCACTGAACGAGGTGATTCGGTACAAGCGGAACGAGGCTGCAGAAACAGATGCCATCCTTTGAGATTAAAACTCATACTTTCACGATTACTTATTAATACGCTTCGACACATAAAACAGTTGCTCGTAACTCGAATTGAGGATTTAGATATTTAGGTGTTCGCCGAGCTTGGGATTTGAGTTTCAAACTGATTATCGAGATCGGTGAACGTCTTAATACATAGAAATAAAATCGTGTGACAAATTTACAGACCAGATGTAGTTCCAAAACACCTATGTCCATCTCAACGAGGTATGTAAATCTACAAAAGCTATATTTTTTGGAAGTGGTGTTTCACACATTGATAACCCACTGTGTCAGGTTTTGAGTGGAATGAGTCTTAACAGGCAAGCACTTGTACGCATTTCGTGTCACACTAGTAAATGGAACGGTCCGTTTATAACTCGACGGAAAGCCCCAATTTTTGTGGGGATTGACGACACGCAGCAGTACTCAGTTATGTCAACTCGAAATCCTATACTAACGAGATAGTCAGTACATGGGAAGACATTGTCTTATGTATGTTTACTGGTACAAATGAATGGGAGGCATGGTGATTGGAAATGACGTCCACCTGGTGTATTCAGCATCTCAATAATCTGATTATTTCTCTCTGACCAAGTGGTAAACTAATGTGGATTCGTTCACTTCGGAAAACTGACGTACGTAATGCATCGTATAAGGATTTCCTCTTTGAATGACTAAATTAGGAGCAAAAAATATTCGACATTTCACTATCAGGGCACATACACGGGTGCTAGTCAAACTATTCATAGAACCCGAAGTGGGTTTATCAAAGATACCATTGTTTACGATCGGTAAGCACACCGTTTGTAGATTGTTCACAAGTATATACATGTGGGACTTATTGACGTTGTCTGACACACTTAACACGGTTGACCTTTGTTAAATGTCTCGTCGGTTGTTCGAAATGTCACCCAAAACTGAAGTAAACTGTTCGTTTTTTTTCTCGAATGCCGAGATTATATATCCGTTGGTTTAGCATAGTTTTTTGTTTCCACAATATTTTTTAAAAACAAAACTCATGACTGCCCACATGGCAATTTGTCACTAACTCCACTGCGCTAAGTTAACCAACCGTATTGAATATGTGCGTGTGATTTGTTTCATTTCAGTTCCCCCTCGCCTGACTGTTCTACCGAAAAATCTCAGATTCCACCTAATTGGGTGCTAGCGTGTTCAACTCGGTAGGCGAATGGTGAATTCTGAAAGCAGTTTTGACGTGACGATGCTATCCATTAAATTGGGGGAGGATTTAAGTTTAACGGCCAATTCACTTGAACTAGATTGTTGGTTTTCTTTTTTGGGGGGTGAGGTGTAGGCTTGGTAACCCCTGGGGATGCTTTGTACACATACAATTTTGTGTACATTCAACGGGATCAGATTAATTAGGTTAAACTTAATACAGTGAAGTATATCAGAAGTTTATCACCCCACAATGATTGACGAGTTTCCAAAGAAATCACCCTGTTGATGTTGATGCAACATATGGATACTTGAAGTATATAGACTGTACTAATTCACGGTGTGTTCGAAGCAAACTTCACTAGGAATCGAAAACGAAACTTCACATCATACCAGTTTATGCAGAAGACGAATAGTAAACTTAGTCCGGCTGAGGTAGCCAGATTTGTTGATGGTAATCACGTAGACTAAACAATCCAAACAGGTCAGGTTAATCCTACCGACTTAGAGCAGTGTAGCAAGCTGAGAGATATATAGGCTATTCATCACTGAGTAACAGCACTTCATCCTTCAAAACCGTCAGCGAACGATGAAACTACACTACTTTTGATGGTCAGACGTAGGCAGATATTTGGGCATTGAAATAATCGAGGAAAAATACAGGGAACATTGGAGTACACTGTGGTAGGAAATTGTGTTTTCCAAACATGACCCTGGCGCTCGGAGATTACTGCTATGTGCATGTGAGTGTCTTTTGTTTGCGATGGTGTTGAAGTATATACCTCGTGTGTTGCTTTCCTGAGCGAACAATCATTGTTACATCCACCTTCTTGGCTCTCAGTACTGGATCATATGTAATTAGTGTTTTACACCTGCTTGAAAATGACACGAAGTATTTTATCTCCATTCTCTATCGCTGTCGCCAATCCGTTTACTTACCGGTTTGATTATCACAGTTTGATGAATCTGGAACTTCTTGCAAGATTCCGGTCGACGGATAAGTCAGTCTTATCATTTGAAGAATACAAACATACTTAGCAGACTACGTTGAATCGAAAGTTAACATGGATTTCCTTCTACTGATGTACTTTTTAACGTCGCAATTTGGAGTAAGCTAAACTAACAAAGTTAACTAATTACAACCTTTCAGCAAACGCTGGACGGTAACAGTTTATTATAGGTTGGCTGTGTAAGTTTCCTCCCTTATTGATGAAATTATTGGTAACAGTTAATATCATACAGGTAGAACCTACCATTCAAATGTTTTGTAGTCCTCTTCAACTGACACAGTGTACAGTTCTGAAATAGATGAACAACAGTCAAGAACTGAATAAATTCTACCCACCAAGGCTTTCCAAAAATTTATTGGAGAACTCAAGTCCAAATTACAACCCGGTTTTATTAACGAAAGTGTGCACACTGTCTCTAGCACCATCAAACGTTAGGGTTGCGGTTCGATGTTCTCGTCTATTCCGACTTATTTTCTTTGTGTGAATAAACCTGAAGTTAGCTTCGGTGTGTACTGTCCGTTTGCAGTTTATTATCTACAGGTTGATAAAATTTCGTCACCCAACCTTAAACGGTTTCGTAGGGGACAATATAAAACGGTGTGGCAAAAAATTATCATCATTAATCGTACCCGTTTGATTTGTAAACTAGACCAAACCTACTTTTCTGTGTTTATCAGAAAACAACATTGCGATTGCTTTTAGGGAACATTAAACAATTCAACAACAACACTTGATCAACCGTGTAAATGTTTGTGCCTTGATTTTTGTATTACGTTTAGGTTTTTCCACAAGTGTGACCATAGTTTGTATTCTGTCCTTTCTGTCTTAGTTACTTTCAATAGCCCAATCATTTACGCAATTTGTATGACAGGCTGATCTTCAATGAAACAGCAGTCTCACTAGTGCACTCATGCAAGCCCCGTTGTGTGTTTATTTGCAAACTTGAGCTCTTTAAAATAATTCTAGCGAAGTTTTTGCTCGACACAAGTGACATCTATGATAACATTTAGTTTGTCGAGCCTCTCGTTCAACTTCAGCCGGCCTTTCACATTGATATCTACATCAGGAATGTCATAAATTAAACTTCATCTCCAACTGGTCACAGCGTTCCATTCACATTGACTTTCTAGTCAACCTCTTTCAAAAAAGAAGTACTAGACTATGATCGTCGACGTGACGAAGAGATAAATGTTGCAGTGTCAACATTTCGTTTATTCTCACCAATCGCATACACAAAACCGCTGATTTTATGAAACAAGGGGTACGAAAACAATAACAAATAAACATGATTCACTAATAAATCGGTGTCAATGCCCCAGCTGTTATGCTAATTGCGCCAGCACTTTTTGCGATCAGAGAAGTAGTTGATTCTGACTGATTAGCATGGCTTCCGTGAACGCTAAAATCTTCGAGCTTCGATTGCGTAACAACACATTGAATGATGTTAATGGATCAACCAAGTGACCAGTAGCCAAGATGTGTTTATCGATCGGAGATGCCGGACTCCAGCTTAGGCGCTGTGTCGTCAGTGCTTTTCGGATCATCGCGTTCACCAACCACGTAGGGATGTGTTCCGCTATCCGTTTGTCACAGAATCTGGCCCGCTCTACTAATCTGCTTGTCACTGCGACTGCAAGTGAACTGGCACATCAGGTGAGAAGTAGAATAGCTTCCTTGGCCACGACTGAAAACATGGAGTGGAAGATGAGCGTCTGGAGAACAGCAGTCGCAATTCAGCAGCTGGGAAGATACGATTTAAAGCTGATTGCACATTCTTTCTTACTTCAGTTGCTATGTGAACATCTTTAGAAGTAAAATTCAATCATCTTTGTTTCCTGGAAACGGTCACATTGTGAATTCTGGTCATCTGTGGCTTACAATGAACTTCCATGAAGGTTCCAGGATAATCGTTAGATGGACTCAAATATGGCTTTGATTAGAGCTCTTCAGTAGTGCACTACTGATGTTCAACTTGTAACAGAAAAATCCCCTACTTCTTTGCAGTAAACATCAACTGTGTCTGATTGGGCTTTCTGGTTAATAGAACATACAATAAACTTGTTCTACACTTCGTTAGTTAGGCTGGATACAAACAACTTCATATTGCACGGTTGTTATGGTACGTTAGCGATTACCTAAAACGGTGGTACGAACAGATTACGACGCTCGCCTTCAAACACTCATTCCATGACTGGTTTTGTCCTTGTTTGTACTTGTTGGATCGAATCACTGGGAATCAGGGATCTTATCCACAACCTTTCGTGTCACGAGCCGATGTTGTCGTTTGCTTTTATCAAAGCAATATGAAAACTACATGCATTACTCGTTTCTGTGATTGCACTATACAGCATTATCAGTTTGTGCAATCAAACTATCAACCATCTGTGCTGATAAAAACATTGCAACTCATAAATATTTCTTTATTTGTTCCAATCTTTCGTAACGAACACATTGTTCACAGTGTAGACAAACCAAACTACAACTAGCTGGTAGTATGCAGACTATAGTTTTATGCGTCCTCGATTCTGGTTCTGTCTCTCCATCATTCAAAATATTAAGGCGCATCTTTTTTATAATTTACGGGTTATTGATTCACCGGTCTCATCACCAGTTCCTGAGAAGACTACAAGTACACGGAACCTGATTACGTTGCCTTTTTCACCTTCGTTTTACCCTTCCAACACACTTCTAAGCAGTGTTTCGACGAATTTGATAATTTATCTGAGACTCGATTGTGAAAAGTCAAGGATACGGATGGATTTGAACTAGGAACAGAAACTGGTCATCGTGTGTGAAGAAGCTTCTGCATCGGAATTGAGGACTAACGAATAAACCAAATCACCGGCTGTTCACACGTTGTAATGAAAATGTGTTTTATTTCCGCTTTCAGAGGCTGGAGATCCGACGATTTATATTAGGCAACTGAAATGACGGTCATCATCCTAGAAGTAGGTTGTAGAGTTTGTGTACAGTTGCACTTTTCTCTACAGCTCATTCATTGTTTTGTTAGTCTTTATGTAAAGGACTGCAGACTCTTGTTGAAGTCCATTGGTTACCAACCTAATTTTAATGGTATCCGGTGTTCATTTTTGTGGCTATTCACCATAACAAAACATCTGACGGTTCCCGTTGAACATCCTAACAAAAGTTTCTTTGATATTGATCATTCTTTAGTTTTATTTTCCCTCTTTAGTTTTTAGCGGTCATCTACCGAACGGTTGTTTACTCCGTTTTATCACTCTGCTTTAACGAACCATTTGACAGTACAAAAAAGTTTCACAGGACAAAAGCCATATCTCTACGAACAGTATTTTTAGTCATTGCAGTTGATTTTTTTTGAGGAAAACATGATCTGTTTGTAGAAGTTAATTTCATCATAGTTTCAAGTTTTCACATCTAACGGGAGTAAGATAACTAAACCAGAAGGATGTCACATGTATGATGGAACACACCACCTATGATGGTCCAGGTCTGAAAAACCCTACCAGCCGTTGATGATTGTCCAGTGAGCTTCAACGCAGAGTTTGTGAAGTGTAAACCACAAATCGGCCACAATCCACATTTCCTTGCAACTTTCATGTCCCGGTAAACACTGCGCTTAATACATTCTAGTAGGACCCACGAGATTGATGTTCAGCTTTGCGAAAACCTTGGTCCAGACAGGCAGTTATTCTATATCCCCCCCAAAGTTAGATGTTCAGCTATCAACAGTTCCACCCGTTCAGAAGCGGTGATAATTAGTTTAAAATGCAGCGTTTGAATAAGAATAAGATGACGAGTTGATTTTTTGACCCACAGTCAAAATGGTCAAGGGTTCATAATGGTAAATACGCAGTCACTTAATGTGCTTCAGAGAACTAGGCTCATGGCACACCGAAGTTTTGAATAGGTGACGAGTTGCAGAACGATTTTACAAGGGCGCAAACTCAATGGAGCCTGTGTGTGAATATGGATTCAAATCGGTATGGAAAGAATGAGTAGCGATCAGCTCTCAGGTTTTTGTCAACATACTAATTCCACGCTTCTCTGTTATTCAGAGGTGACTAACAAAACCTAGGCACATAATTTTGCCGTATTTGACTAACTGTGGTAAGGAACCGTTCAAAAGTTTGAACTGTCACTGATTTGGACGGGCTAATTCATTTCTTGAGGGTAAGTTACTCCATGTAGTTAGACCCTACGTGTTCGGGAATGTATGGATCCTGAACCCGTAGTAACAGATGCCTTTCCGTGTTTTTCCGAGAAGTGTGTTCAGTTAGTCAGTCATTGTTTGGATCAAAGGCGACATTTTCTCCACCTTGCTTGTTAAACCAGTCTGTTAGACATTAGTAATCTAAGTATAAAGTGGGATAATACAATATGAAAATCGTTCACAACTACTTATAGCTGTGGAACCTCCATAGACCTCCCAGTCATCCTCTTCAGAATAAATTAACAGGACCATTACTATCTATTTTCGAGAAGATCGAGTAATCTGGATATACCTTACAAGTTAACAGGTTGAACATTTGCAAAACGGAACTGTTGGCCAGAAAAAAATCTGTCTCAATGATGAACAACAACACGATCAAAAACGTCTAGTCTAGGTGAACCATCCAGAAGGTTAGTCAGGAAACTGAAAACTTTCCCCAAACCTAATGGGCGCTAAACTCCTAACAGTCAAAAGCCTCACAATAATTTTAATTTTATGATCATATTGATGTAGTTGAGCTCACAAGTGTTTGAAAATTAAATATCTGGCCACATTTTTGGAGAAAACCATCGTAATACATCTCAGATGAAAATAGACAACATGAGCGGTGTGCGCTCATCAGGTGAGCCAGAAGAAAGACATTTGTAAATCTGTAGGTTTCCCATTTGAATCCTGTCCGGTAAAATCCATTTGTTAGTGTTTTTCCGTCATAATTCCATTTTCTGCTAAAAAGGTCGCTGAGTTGGAATATGTGATTGTCTGAAAAGGTCGATTGCCGAATAGAACCGTGTGATATCTGCACCTTTAAACAGTTTCTATCAAGCTGGAATCCAACAATTCGGGCCCATAAAATTACACCTGCATGTCAGCTCCAACCTTCAAAACTCGAGTGACTGCATCAAAGGCTGCAGTTAGACTACCAATGTAAAACCATAAGAAAATGAATTTACTTCTGCTATACTCATCATTTATCAGAATGACAGAATAAGGAAACGCTTTGGTTCAACACAGTTGGCGACATCCGATTCAGAATGGCCTGTCACAGTGATCGAAGCCAACGGACGTCTGCGCACAACGAACAGCACAAGTGATTTACGCTAAACCACTTGTGGCCGCACTCACACACCACGTATCTAATGTAAACCCAAAGGAATGGAACAGGAGAGTGTGTGAGTGAGGCCTTTGTGTCAAGCGGGCCAATGCTGGTTAGACACGTGATAGGCTAGCCCGAAATTAGAACACCTCTCTCTCTCGTACGATGATGGTATGATCAACGTTGGGAAGAAAACTATCGAAAATGTAATGCTAAGATTGGCTCAACATACGATTACATTTAGGTGAACTCTAGAGATGATATGGAGCAGGGGCAGAATAGGAGGTTGCACTGGGAGAAAACAGACAAACTATCCACTATACAGTACACCAGCAAAGCTTAAGAAAAGGTAACGTAGAGATCCAGAGACATCCAGGTTTCTGTGGAGAGGAGTGTGTGTGTGTGTAAAAGAATAAATGAAATAGATATAACGGATATAATTTAGGTTACATTCGTTAGTTCAGCAACAACATAAGAAGTGTAGAGCAGTCAATTCAACGCAAGGCAGTGCGCACCTTGTGAACAGGAGATATGTAAACGATTAGTTCCGGCGGTCTTTAAGATGGTCAGTTCTAATAGTTGTGTGATTGATACAACACATGTGGAACAGTCAGTTACGCATTGTTAGCGGATGTGTGTCGGTCCACATTGTTATTTCAGATGTTTCCAGACGCACGGATATGATTATGAACAGAAAGGGTGATTACGCCTGATAGCGAAAACTCACGTAAATAGTTTCCTGACAAGGATGAGAATATTTCTAACAAAGCGCACGGTTACTCGCATGGTCAGGCTTGATAATACCCCCACAATATTGACATCTTGCTGTACCCTTCACGACCTTTCACGGGAGTCAGACGAGCATGCAAACATTATTGGCTACTGAGGCTATCGGACATGAGCCACGGTGGGTTGCTGCACTGCAGTATTGTATAGTTTACTAGAGAACCTCGATTCTTCTCCTTTATCATAATAGTCAAATAAATTTTCTTTAAATTCTGTTGTTCGGAAAACTGTGCAGTGATTTTTCCTCAACTGTGTTTAGTAGATGGAGTCGCACACTCTGAAAAGTTACTAAGTATGCGACAGAACAGTTTGAACGCCTGATTAACTACAATCCGAAAATTCTGTCATACGTACTCCGCAAACCGAACTGTTCACATGGGCTCTGCATTCTCTGGCTTGATTGTAACCAGTCCAATTTCAACTCATCAACAAGAAGTCTTACCTGCGCACATAATTATTTCCTCCCCAAATCTCCCTCCTCAGTCGTATTCACTCTAATTTCACCGTCTATGTTTAGCCTTCCTCTATAACCGTCACACACCGCCTAAGCGTGTGACTTGGTCTGTCGCTCTGGAGTCGTCGGATTTTCATACCCACTTCTTGTCACGTGTTCTTGGCGTGCATATACTATTCCAGTGAAAAATAACGGATGAAAAATGACCCTATTATTGGAACTTATCTCTCAGATGACCCCCAAGTAACAAACAATGTCAAAACTGGGACTTATATCGTTTACGGGATATGATGACCTCAGGTTTTATTGGGTGAGAGCAGTCCAACGTACTTTCACTATTCATGTGGCTCAGCCAAACCAGCGTTGAACCACAGTCACGGATAATATACTTCAGAAGATTATAGTCCACTGTTATGCTGCATCTCCACCATCAGTAATGCCAACTGGGCACTTCAGTTTCTTGCTTGCCTGTTTTAAAAGCGTCAAACTGAAACTTTCCCTAAATGTCCGACTCCCTCACTCTAGTTAATGTTAAGTCATCCGTGTAAACTTTCCGCTCGTGCTAAGCAGAGAGTAATCACCTCAAAGAGAACCAAAGAACCAATTAAACCAAAACGAATCAAAACGTATTCTACTACACTATCTCGAGGGACTGTTTACGTTAAGCCACATCCAAACATCTGAACTTCACCGGTAACAATCCTTACTGTAAAAACCCAAGTGAGCACCAACTGCGAAGATCTCCACAATCAAAACGATGAATGGCTTATATGAATTGTGAGCTGTAGAAAACTCGATTGCGTTTCTAATGTGGAATAGCCTATCAGAGGCCCAACTTACATAGCCACTAATAGCTAACTTAAATCCTAGGTCTGTTGGACGGATCAAATTGAACCTAGTGAATGTTTAACTGTTAGATTTATTTCGACAGAATGGAGTTGCGCTCGGCATTTGTTTGCTGTTGTTAGTCGGTTGTTGCTTCAGCCTGTTGTGATCTACCTAATTGGTTACGATCGCATTTCTCTACCGTTGCTCCACTCATTTCTTCAGTGCACTGACTTTTCAAGCGGACTTTGGTATCGGTACTGGTTTTTTCCTACTTGCTCAAGGAAACCCATTGTTTCAAATTCACTCTCGAAAAGAGCAAGTATAATGATGCGAAAAAACAACTTTTGATACGAAGAGTAGTCCTCTGGAAAAAGTGCAGATGGAACGAACGAATAACAATTGTTCAACAATATGATTCTCCTTAACTTTCTACTAGTAGGCGATAAGGTGAACATTCTTCCTTATCAAGTTTGCTGTGGATATGAATAAGCTTACATTTATAATTAACTTGCACTTAGCTCGCGGAATCACAAATTCAGTAAGCGAAACGCTTTCAACGTAACTGAAAATGTCAAAAAGGTGGCCCAGATAGTGAATTTATACGGTACTGACGAAAGCGAACAAGGTAGTGGTTAAAACTTATGTCAGATCCAAATTATTATTCGGATATTTCATCGAACGAGTAAAAAGCAAGTCAGTGTACGGAATTGTGTTATGCCCGAAAATGACCGAAACAAACATTCTACTTCAGATTTTCGTGAGACAGGTTACAATCACCAGGCCCAAATGAGCGTTCAAGGAAGATGCAAACTTAATCAGAAACAAGATGTAAATCAACGGTAGGAAGATTCGGTGTATTTTTTCTACGAAAAACATAAGTGTGTAGGAAATAAAGGCAGTTTAACTTCGTCAAACACAATTAGTGTTTTGCAGCAATTTGTCAGCATATCGAACATACTAGGCAAAACATAGCAAACATTTCAATCATTTCAATGCTCACCCTCACACGTCGATCGGATGTGCAACCGGTTGACTGTTCTCGCCAACTCATCTGTTCATTTCTTCACTATCGGTAGAGACACAAGAGTATTTTAAGAATTTGGCAAACAAATTTGTAAATTTCTCGAATACATTGATAAATATTATCCCAGTCACCTCTGAAGTGCTCATACTGACTGATCATAATAGATCTGGATTGTCAGAGACAAAGAGGTGAGATCAACTTTCTACATCCTTATTCCATAATGTAACTTCAATTTTGCTGTAGGCCTACAGGACGGCTTTCCACTCGTAATGAATTGTCATCTCATCTTATAGACACATACAACAGATGGGGCAATCTTTCGTCAAGGATGGCTGTTATAAACCAGCTACAAAGGACGCGAAAGTGAATTTTGTATTACCTCAGTTACGGTATGTGAGGCACTCATGCAATACTTAATTAGATATTCAAGTTTATTCAAGTTTTGACTGATAAATCTTAATATATTTGCCAACAGCCCAGGTATTCCAATCCATAGTGGACTACCAACAATGGTCGTAGCCTGTCAACAAATGGTGCCAAGTCTTGTAAACAAAACAGCTGTTCGATATTAGTTAACCTTCAGGTGAGTGTCCAATTCATACGTACGAAAATCCCCTACTACTCACCAGAAATCAGTTCTATACAAGTTGTTTACCAAGATCAAAGTTTATATTTAGGTGTTTGGCTGGCTTGCAATAATTCTTTCCCACTGAACGCACGTAAACGATTGCTCGTGTTATATAATTGAATAAAACATAACCAATTTTCTCGTAATGTTTTCTCTTTTGAAGAATACTGATTAAGCAATTAGTCAGAAGAGGTCCCATACACAGAAAATATACGTCTTAAATCCGTAATGTAACAATTAGCAGACTTATAATGGAGTGTAGAATGAACTTATAAATTTATTCTAATTTTGGATCTAGTCGGAGCCAATATCTTGATTCTGAACCTTAATTCCTGCTGCTTTGGAACACTTCTTGTGTTTCACATAATTCACATTTTGAAGCAACACTGTCTTTTGCTGCGCTCATTCAGTTGTGCATTACAAACAATTGTTTCAGATTCACCGTGGTTTTTATTTACAAAGATGATGTCAACGATGGTTTTTAAAACTAAGCAAGATTTCTGTTTCCGATGTTGACTTGAATGTACACAGTATGTAAATTTGGGTAGGATGTCAGTTTGCATTTCACGTCAGTAATTAAAACAATCATTAGAGCCCAAAAACAACAAACATACACTTCAGTGACATTCGAATTGTTCCAAAAGGTTTGTCAAATCTTGTCAAGAGACAATACAATTCAGTTGTGGATGACAGCTGAATAAATCAACTATCCAAAACCAAAGTTCGCTATTTGTGTTTCGTGTACAGTCCGTTGGTGTAGGGTAAAAAATGGGATATTGTAACTTTAGTTTCGGATTCATCCCCATACTGACCAAGCGCGAATCGATTCCTGATCAGCTTATGTCGAATACTATCGTGAGAGCTGTATTTACAAACGACTCTAATGTATCACTGTCTAACTACACGACCGGTATGACCACCACGTGGTCTCAAGTAGAATTTAGATCATCAACCAATGTAGTATGAACCACATTTTCATGCAAACTGTTACCCGTTCTGTGGATTACATCTATAGTAGTTGCCTCAGCCTTATTGGTCCTGGATCAACTTAATTAACTGGGCACCTATCGCTAAACTAACTCAGTACGATGAGTACAAATTGCGATACAACCGGTCGTCACTTATTCATTTGCAATTAAACTTGTTGAACTATTACCAGTAATCACGCGTATGTTTCACATAGCACGATGTGAAATTAAACAATGAGTTATGACTGGGTTTAAGAAGTAGACAGAACCAGTTAAATTGTGCACAATGTTCATCAAGTCTCCTAAATTCCGTAAATTCAAAGGTTGAGAAAGTAATCGAATAAACTATCATTGGCGAACCAGTCTTTTCTATCATTCAGATATAGCTTAGAAGCTCAGTAACAATAGACCGTACGACATACACACATTTCATATGACTCA
The DNA here is from genome assembly GCA_008508345.1 of Paragonimus westermani. Classification (NCBI taxonomy): domain Eukaryota; kingdom Metazoa; phylum Platyhelminthes; class Trematoda; order Plagiorchiida; family Troglotrematidae; genus Paragonimus; species Paragonimus westermani. The sequence goes on along the minus strand of QNGE01001956.1, from coordinate 112,919 downwards.
ATGGCTCTGGCAAACAATAGATCATTTGTTCTCTACAAAATGCAGTCTCCTTCTTGCCAAGTTTAGTCCCAGATGGGATTAAAAATCAGTGATGTCATCCTGTTGTATCCTCATCGATCTAGTGAGTCAAAACAACTGAGCGTCAAACGCAACACAGTTCGAGCTATCAGACCGCGGCGTAAAACGTGCTAATTATGCACGTCACTCACCCCCTAACCAGCTGAATAAACCGTGGTAATTAATCACAACGAACTTGTGTGGAATGATGTGCAAGAAGCAAGCTCAATAATTGACTAAGAGCGGTGTGTGAGAGAGACATGTGTAGCCGCACGCGTGTACGCGCGTGCACCCAGAGTCCAACACCAATCATCTTGGACAGTAAAATGGCCAGGAACAGCTAACACCGGTTAACGGACTAGGGTGCAGCATGAAAGGGGTACGGTTTCTATTCACGATTCTCCACACTTACCTGAGCGTTGATTAACGCCTGCACCCTCAGAGTGAATGAACTAACGCACTGCAGCTGTTATGGCCCGATATTCATCAGCAGTCGATCGCGCGTTCTCTACTGGCACCACAGAGAGAATCTTGTCACCGGTTCACTCGACCCAGCAAAACTTCATTGAGCTCTACACGCTGACTGATAAAAATCAAAATGTGACGATCATTTGGAAAGAGGAAGGTGGACCAGTCAAGATTTCGTCATACAGATTTGAGCGAGTGTAGTTGGGAAAACGTAATGGTGAGCGGTTCACTGATCGAGTGAACATTTCTACGATTGAAGGTGGTGGCTATTTAACCTATGTATGAGGTGCTATCTGGTCGACTGGAAGTAGTCAGTTGGGCATTCCGGATCACGGGCCAGTGGTTTTATCTATGGTGATTAACTGCAAGAACACTTGTGAAACTGTCAGCCAAGAATAAGCGAGTTGATCAAGCTAACACATCTCAGACCGACTGCTAAAACTCTGTCGAGTAGTCTGAATTGTCATATCACAAAAAGTTGACTTCTCCACGGCAAATTCATATGTATGGTATTATGCACCTCTGTCAAACTATGTACAGTATGAGGTGTATGATGTCCAATCACGCGAACCGGTAATGGGTACGACCGGTTCGCGTGAAACTCCAGTAATCGGATTATGAACACCAATCAGCAGGTGTTACCAGGGCGATGAATACCGAAATCGTTAAGATACAACCAGCTGAAAGCGCGGGCAGTGTTCTTGTACATGTCAGATTAGAACAGACCAACCATTGTCCAATTTATCCGACTACCTGCGTTGTGCCCCAATGTGTATGTGCCTGTGTGGTACGTACAAACTGAACGCTGTTATCTGCCCTGCCCAGCTTTTTCCATCGGTGCGTGTATTTATTTCCAACACCCCTTCTGTTCAAACAAATTGTTTTTGCTAGGATTTTTGTAAGGATTAACTGATCACTAATGAAAGGGTGATCGTATGCGCCTTGGGTATGTTCTTATTGCACGAGCACCTAAAGACGCAGTTGTTTCGTTGTCAGGATGCTGAGTTACCGGTTTAGGCACTGTGAATGAATACATCATTAATTAGTTGCTGCTATGAGTGACTAGTTCAGACATAGCTGATGTGTCCAATACATTAAGGGCCCATCAACTCTCATCAGGTAGAAAACGCTTCCGACATTCTTTTCAATGATGCCGGGTGTCTAGGACTTTCTATGGCCACACGAAGTGAATGATTACGTTCGAGTACTGCAATTGAAGACTGAATTTTACGCACCACAGTACTGGCTGAACTCTTTCTCCAGTAATCCATTGGTTTGAGCCATTAGGTCAGCATGTCATTCAGTGAGGTTCATATGCATCCCCCAGAAGAGTTCCAGTTTGTGGCTATTAACTGTTCTAAATTACGAGACGCCTCTATCTTCCTGTAGTATCTGGAAGCATCCTCGGAGTGTTTCAACAGAGTCCTGTTTGTCCATTTGGATGTGTATGACACACTGGACCTATAACATATGAACTGCAGAGTTGTGGCAGTTTGACTGTAGAAAACTGAGCTCCATTGTTTGTGACTACGGTCCGGTGGGCTCCGAAATGATCCCGTTTGCGGTTTAGTACTGCGATGGCAGTAACCAAGTAGCATACCTCAAAGGATTAATTTTTGGTCACTTTGGGTATGTGCTCATAAACACTGTGTAGTAGTTATCTCATCCATTGGATCAGAAAAGCAACTTGAATGCGTATTCCTAGATCTGCTGGCATCGATCAGATAGAAAATCGATAAACAACTAGTGCCTTTTTCGCTACAGCGCTTTGCTTCCCCCCTTAATAAGGTTCTCAATCGCATCTTTTACACTGAACCATTATGGGCAGCTTGGAACAACAGAATACCTTCTGCTCCTTCCTGTTTGACCACAATCTAGTTGTTAGAGGGCTGTTTTTCTCAAAATCATGCGGTTCACAAAACGATCTGTGTATATGGGAGAATCAGCCACCACGATGGGTTATTTCTACAATGGAATGGGATGTGCTGTGTTGTGTCCTGTTAAGTAAACACACGCAGACAGTGTGTGCGTGATTCACCATACGTGGCGGGGCCGTAACCTTGTGCTTGGCTGTATCTGAGTGAACGGGGTCATGTGACCTTCCTGATTGAACCGGTGGGCTTTAGTCTGATTACGCTTGCGTGTTGCCACCTTACAATCCACCGTTTCACTGTACGGTCGTGCCTACATCCTGTTACCTACCCGTTTTACCACACACTTGCCCTCCGTGCTACAACACGATATTATCATAGTGTTACAATACGAGCCTTCTACATTCACGATACAGCAGTTGAATAGTATACATGTTGGGACACAATACACGAGCTAGGTTACTGACCGTTCTTTGATTTACGGGATACAACACTGTGGGTTATTGACATCGTCATGTTAAACGTCATACAAAAGAAATGTTGCACCGGAAAACCTGATTGGACTGAATAATGGCACACGCCATGTTGAAGTTGATGAGCAATGCACCAGTTTGTTTATTAGGAATCCCTCAGTCTGGTAATACTAACCAGTTAATCTTCGTGGTTGGACGTAGTTGGCGGTGCTTGAAACGTGCACTATTAGACGTTGCTCGTAACGTTGTGTTATTCTCAAACCATTTGTCAATACAACGCTAAACACGACGCCTTAATCTGCTCGATTTCGTTCATACAAAATTCGGTGCAGATATCTTACAATCACATCTTCGTTTGATTGACTGAATGTTTTTCGCGTTTTAAGAAGACAGTGTAACTGCACGCCCAATGCTGTACATTCGTGCGTACAGTACAGACAAGTTACAGCCGATAAGCATTAACGTCTAATATTGTAGTCGACTGACGCCGTGTGCCGGAATAACTGTTATATGTTCGAACCTGGATAGTAATGTTTCTTGGTCACCACGTGGTTTTCACTTTTCTGAATGTTTTGGCCACTTTATTACAAACACAAGAATAAAAATTCCTTTGTCACTTGGCTGTGACTTTCCATACTGATCCAAAGGCACGAAAATATTATAAACTACTTTCTGGCAATCATTGGGGTATTGATGGGAATGATCTGGCCCAACGCCAGATGCCTGAATGTTGACAAAGACAGTATTGTGTTACTAATAGAAATGAAGTTATTCCCTTCCCTGGTTTCTCTCAAATGTAATATCCCGAGCGTTTGGCTAAACTTGTTCCGATATCCTGTGGACCACGTCATACAGGAGTGTTCGTAGGATATATATGTGCAACAAAAGGACTTAAGGGGATTCTAAGCAAAAATTCATCATATCGGTGCATTCGTTCGAACATGTGGTGTACACTGTGCATATCGTTGGATGTCCACTGTTGAAAAAAATGACAACAAAGGATAACGAGGCCGAAATGCGACTGAGGCATTGTCAGCTTACGATGCTTTCTCTAAAAATAGTCTTGTGAGATACTGCCATCAGTGAGAAAAACGTGCAATTCTGTTTCATTTCACAGTTTACTCTCATCTGTAAGTCATACACATTTAGGAACCCAGCAGTTTATGTTCTGGCTGTGAAACTGATTTACTTGACGTATTGATACAAACGAAGAGTGGAAAATCACCTGAAATTATACGGACGCAAAACCGTAGAGGAAACAAACGAGCAAATTAATGCCACAGTACCCGTCAATTTGTGAAGCATTAACACAAGCATATACTCGCCCGTTAATATTTCTTGTCTAATTGCGACCACATTAACGCTTAGGTTCGATGGTACTACCTGGCAGTTAATTCGTACACGATGCGATAATTAAGTTAACACGTAACAAGTGCCTATCTTAGCAAACAGAATTCATTGCCAACAACGTTAATTCTTCGCCCTGGTATGAAGGGAAAAGTCTAACAGCCTTTTAGTGAGAATTGTGGTAAGTTTCCATCGGTTGATGTAGATTTTGTAGTCATGCGAATTTGTAGACTGATTTATTATGTGAGTCACTAACTGGGTGTTTCAAAAGCCGGATGACGTCATTTCCCATTGCATAGCATTGATCTTGTCTACGCATTCGCACAAATTTCTTATAACTCCATGTTGAACTACATTTGTTGAGATTATCTACCTTAGTTTTCGACGTTTGCTAATGACTTTAATTTGCATGAAGTCATTTGTAACCTCATGACATATTTGCTGACAGCTTCATGCTCACACCTACATGTGTTGTGATCACTTGAACCGACTGTTTACACTTAACGGCTGATTTTGACTTCAAGCAGACATTTTCAGTTGGCCCCACACGAACAGAACTACCAGATTCGGTATCCGCCTCTTAGTAACAGCCGATTAGTAGGGCTTATCGTTGCCACAATTGGCAATTCAAGTTCGGACCACGTGCCTGCTAAGTGAACCTGAGGAAAACTAGCTTAATTACCCCAAACTTGGCACAGTGAAATTATCACATCTGAGCACTAACTTGCAGATTGTGCAGAACAGTATACAGGCTGGTTGATGGTATCGTTGGGAGGCTCTCACAATCTTGTTAATTTTACTGAGTATTCTCAGTCAAGAACAAGTTTCGATTGAACCTTGAGGTGGTTAGGGATTTGTGTGAATTTGTAGACAACATTACAAGCAGTGCCAGATGGAAAACACACCATGTTAATCAAATACTGAATTCGCAACCCACACACAGTCAGTCAGCAAAATCGACTATATTTTAGGCAGATATGCCACAGTTCTCAGCAAAAACCTATTGGGCGGTTCCCATCAAATCGGTGTGGAAAATTCACGCTGTGGGGAATGAATTCTGTAGGAGAATATACGCGCGCTGCTTGTTAATCCACCTGTCGCATAATCTGCAAATTAACTGCGAGGTGGTGGTACTGAACGCAGATATTAAAATGGACGCAATTAGAACATTATTATATGTAAGTTGATGTTAAAGAATTTGACGGGTATTGGAGATATGTAGTCGATGTTCTGTCTTAGGTTCCGTTGGTTCTGACTACACAGCCTTATGTCGACACATTTCATGTACTTCTGGTGTGCATGCTTGCAAGCAGTCAAGCAACTGTGTTCGGTGAATGGAAATGGACCACGTTAGCTTAGAACATGAAGGGAACTGAAGATTTGATTATTTTTCGATTGGTATTTTTAATCTGGCCGATTTACACAATTTGTTTTGTAACGAACGACACAGTGTTGTTAAATGCAACTCCTAACAGGCTTATGCAAACCATTAGTCCACACTTCAAATTCGCAAGGTTATATCACATGAGTGTATTGAAGACCTTATTGAAAGTAGCAAACGGCTGTCTCATCTAAGTCTACCTTAGAATGACCTACAGTATAGAGCTTGTGATCACAATTTGGGGGGTTCTGGTTACCATAGTAACTGCGACAACAGTGTTGGTATGTCTTATTGCATGAGGAACACGTGACCAAATTCGGGGTTTTTGCTTATCACCATTTATGTGTACCGGCTGAATCTCGGTCACAAACCCAACGAGCTGAAGGACAGGCATTAAAGTTCGAAAGCGACAACCCATATGCGAGTTAATTCTGCCTTCCATCTCAGACTTACTGCAGTCCATAAAACAGTGCAGCTGTCAGAAGTGCTTGAAACATCCTAAAGTACAAACTGTTGGTCATTTCCACCGATATAGCAGGTCCTACTGTAGTATGGTCCACAAATTTGACTTCACAACAGTAACAGTTGATAACTATACTAAATGGCTAATGAGCACAACAGTGCGTAACGGTTATCACGAACTGTACACAATAGAACTTTCACTTCAGGATTTTACTAACAACTCAAGGAGTTAATTTTTGAAAACATGAACACTACAGGTTGTATGCAGATTGCCCGGGTAGGTTGCAGACTACTGTCATGTGATAAGCAATAAACTAATGACCAACTCGATGTGATCCCTCAAGCCCTATCTCCCATCGGGACATTTCTTGTAACGGCTTAACAGCAAACGAATAGGTCAACTCGAGCCAAAAGGTTGCCATGGTGATGTGTGCGTTGGAAAATTTGAGAAGGAAGACTTACTCTGATTGGTGTATTTACCCTTATTTGGTGGATCGCATAAGCATATTGGTATACTCAAGATTAGAGGAATACATGTCAAAACCAGAAAACATTGCCAGTGTCATCGCAGTGATATGGCGTTTTCAAAACTGGGCTTGATAATGATGGCTTTGTAGGAAGTACAGTGCTACTACCTAGGGTCAAGATATAATCCGTGTCTCCCCACGTATTTGACAGCCACTTTTTGAATGATCTTTTGAAACCATTCGAAAGAATGTTCAAACATTCCTGATTAGAATCAAAGCGGATATGACTATCGCTGTGAGGTTAACTGAAAAATTGTAACTTTATTTATCTTAGTAAAATGAGTGGTTCGTTGATTCCATATATGAGGTGTGCAAACGTGCTGTGTGTCTCCTTAAATCGAATGGTAGAGCAAACGCAGCTTTGAAAAGTGCAGTTCGTGTTCTCTGTCTGATTTCTGGTGGTAAATTGTTGTCGTACGTCCAGTGATTTTTGCTGTGAAACAGAAAGCAATTCAAGCGGAAGCGACAAGAATGATGCTGTCATTCAGTATTCTGTGTGACGCACATTCCACTGTTAAGCGAGTGCACAGTGGTAAGGTATGAAATTTCCTCAGGGGGTATGTTGAAGGGTGACTAAACCGGAAACACCAGTATTCCAACACGCAGTGAAATATCTCGACGCGGTGGTAAGATATGTCCAAAAGTCTACAACGAGTGGATTATGGACAACACGGGCGACCGGACGAGAGATCGCTCAACGATTCGGACCAACGGATGAGGTGCGGCAGCCAGAAAACCCATGACTATAGGCGTCAGCCACGTAAACACACCAGGCACAAGTGCACATGTGTCAGAGTGAACCGCTGCTACGTTGTGGTCTAGAATTCCGGTTTCGTAAACACGATCACGCGCTTGGCATGGGGACGTACGGGTTGGAAAACAAAGATCGTGCCCTGTTGAACGACATTTTTGCTACAGCATGTTACAGTCACAATATTCAGAATGTTATTCTGATCGTATTACACTTGAAAAAAGATTAATAACTAAACACAGCTATGTGCTTGTGGAAATTTGCACATTGCCTGTAAACAGCAGTGGATGTTAACTTGATGAGTAATCGTGAACAATTTTGTTGGTCATTTTCTTTCTCCGTTAATTTTTTGTGACATATGTAAGATTTACTCAAATAATTTCACTGCTCCACTCAACAAGCAGTCCTTCAGCCCTGGTCATTACTGAAAACATGCTGGTTGTGTGGATACAAAACCATGCAAAGCATCTTACAAATGTCTTTAATACAAGCGGGATTATTCGATAGGATTCAGTTAGGTAAATTAGTACTCACTAGTGACTCAAGCGATTTTCTCAGCAACCTAGGCTCAGTCCACAAAGATTGTATGACCAACCTCTGCGATGTTTATTTTATACAGTTGCTAGTCTAATTTATTTTATATGGTTTATGCGGCCACCGTGTTGTGTACCAGAAGTGATGATTTGGTAACACGTCTTTCATGCACCCTATGGAACTTCAACCTGCTCCTACCACCATTTCCTCTTTACACTGGTTGAACAAACTGTACCACTCCCGAGCTATGCAATACATATTCTTTCCTAGTGCTCAAAACAACATTGGATTTAACATCAACAACGCACCGGCTCTTTCAGTGGTAACTTTCTACGTAGATACTGGTCGATTTGAGGACTGTATCTGTTCAGAATAAAAGCTACGAACTGCCAACGAGTTGCACCGTTTATTCATCCGCCACCCAGTCAGATTATTTCTCATCTACTTCGCACCTCAGAATCCTGACAAAAATCCTTGATGATTAAAGGTTTGTGAGGAAAAGCAGTGGGATCGTTTGCAATTAATTTAAAATGGGACTCAACATCTGTTTTTATTTATTTATTCATGTTCACTCAGCTTTATCAAATATGAAACTGCAAGCTTCTTTGTCGTTTGAATGTTTCCAGCTTAATGTGAATATTGCTTTAACAAAAGTAAACATAAACACGATACTTTGAAAATTGTACATATCTAAGATCGGTAGGAACCAATTCAAAAACTGAATACAATAGTCCACTTGTTTCAACCCATGCGTGATTAAACATGTTAGTTTAAAATTTAGAATAAAAAGTTATTGACCATATTCCAAATCTGATAGGTACACCAATAACATTCTGGTGTTGTATAGCATCGTGCATACCGCATAATTACCAGATGAGTGTTTGTGAATTATTGCACTGATATAAGTAGGGGGATATGAAGAAATACTGTCCATGAGAGTTGTAAAATTTGCGTACATAACTTCTCACGTACGTGAGAATGGCGTATTGGTTAACACGGTTGCCTCATGATTGGAATGGCCGGTGTGCGAATCCCACCGTGGCAAGGATATACACTACTGATGAGCTCTAATGAGAGCGAAACTCGAGTCTGGTGCTTGTTTTCGAAAGAGGCTGGCTGGAAAGTCTATCCGGATGCGAGCGCTGCGATCAAATGTGAGTGATGTTCAACTTAAAAGTATGATTTAGTTTGTTTCAAATGTAACCGTAAATTGAGAACATCCTGCGAATGCTTCAGTGCGTTCTAGTAGCAATCATTCTGTTGGTACAGTCAGTGTACATCATGTCAGAGATAGGAATGCCAACCATCGTCGTTAGCCAGTGTTGTTCACGGTTTGTCATTCAAATTATGAATATCTAATTGCTTACTCATCAGTAGTACAAATTATTTTACGCAAACCATCCGGAAAATTTTGCTGGGTACTTGGGCTTGCCCATAGAGAACGATGCGCACTTATTGTGATACGTTTATGCTTCATTGCAAATTATATTTCTTGTTCTTCGCTTCTTCAAAATCAATATAGCTACGTCTTTCTGTGACTTCACAGCTGGGAACTCGGAAGTGGGTTTGAATTCCAGACAATGACCGGTCATTAACATAGTTCCCGTATAACCTAAGAGCTCCACCGGAGTTCGCGTCAGACTCTCGCTTTCTTTCTTTAGTATCCGAGTCACTAAGCAATGGTAGCTGATCCCTGCTATTCCATCTCAATGACGAGCTACAACACGTCGAAGGATGTGCATAAAACTAGTTATTTAAGAACTGAAGTTTGGGTTCCATAGCCAACTGCCACCAAGAAGGGCAGGTAACATAAGGCCGGAGTTTAGTTAAATACAATCGTCACAGTACTGAAATATTTGATTCCGGAATACTGTACGCCAGTATTCTTCCCCCACATTTGGAAATATTTTCTTTTAAATTATAAATCGTCCAAACAACCTTTTGCTCACCAGTCGACAACCAATTAATATTTTTCTCCGTTCTAAACAGATGAATATGAGATATCTTGCTTAACCCTCAAACACATTACGCAATTATCTGTTGCTCTTAATATAAACGAGGTTTTATGTTTAGTGGCCCCAGCAACCGCCAGAAGGCGATAAGGAGGTCCAGGTTGGATAAGGAAGGTATCCTACCGCGTTCACCACCACATTGAAAGGATGGCTGCACAATGCGTTATTATAAATTGATTAAGAGTTCAGACGACAGGTGCTAATGGAGTAGCTTGTGGATGGCTCCATGATGGGTGCTCACGAGCGAGTCCGCAAAGCACCGGTCGCCCGCAGGGAGTTCGTAAAAGTGACGCGGCAGATGAAGGTGGTGGTAGACATGAACAACGATACTAACAGAAGGACGGCAGTAGATTAGCAGTTGTGACAGACGAGGCTGTCGGCCGGGTACTGTCCCGTAACACTCGCTGGATAACAACAGGACAGCGTCAGCCGAGTACGCATGGCCATAATACCTGTTTCCACAGCACCCTTGCTTTAAACCACGGTTAGGGAATAGGCGGAAGTATTTGGGAACGACGATGATTCATACGGCCTCTGTAACTGGACTGTACATTAAATACCAAACAACCTGGGCATTTTTGCACAAAGGCCTTGAAGAGTACCGGTCTATCTCACAAAGCAAGTGAACTGAAAAATGAAGAATATGTTGGATAAAGACGTTATGAAATAAACTCGCACCCTGCACAACTTGTCTGTTGTGTTGGGGCAAAAATCACTCGGAAACTACAGCTTGTGTGTAGAGTTGAGAAAATTGAAATAGGTAAAGCAGAACATGGGTCTGACAATACTATCCGTACATGTGACATTTTGGATAACTTTTAACAGACAAATTCATTGACATGTTTGAATTGATGCTCCAGATACTGACAGGTACCAAGTAGCCTCACGGATCGTAAAGAAACCGGATTCATGGTACGCATAAAGCAATATCAATTCTAGCACATGTCGTTCAGTGTAACCCGGGCACCGTTCACATTTCATCGTTTGATGGTTCAGTTGGTAAAAACGACCAGGTAATTTGACGGTCCATCGAAATTATATTGTTGTTTTGTAGTAACGCACAATCGAAAGCTGGTGCACACATAACTGTTGCTTTAGAACATTTCGAAGACTTTCGACTTCTGATCAATATCGGTATGTTACAGAAGGCAGAACATTGTCTGAGAAAATAACGACAGTTAAACAGGCTCTCTCATTTCCACAGACTTCCCAACCAGTCTATTTCTAAAATAAGCACTAAATTCGAGTTTCCCTTTTGTTAGACCTCGTCAGTGGGGTATATTCCTCTAAATGTTAGCCAACAATTGATTTGACATAGTTATACTAACATCCGGGTAATCGAAATCTGTCAGTTTTTGCTCATCAAATCTACACAAACAGTTATTCACGTAAACCTTAGCACTTACATTATCGCTCCCATCGAACCTTATTAGAAACATCATTTATAAACAATTGCTATGGCTTTGTGATTTTATCTACGTGTTCTAAATTACTAAATTCTGAATAATACTCGCGATAGTAAGCATAGGGACAATGCGGAAGTGTGAATCATTTTGCTTTAGCGTCTAAATCCGCGATGGTCATAAGATGCACTACATGAATTTCTTCCAAATGAGTCAAAAGAGAACTGACTGGAATAAGATCCTTTCTACATTCACAATGGCAGGTAATTACTATGAAAATCCCTCGACACAATATATTGCACGCTCCAATCAACCTGCGTTTAACCACTAATGCTCTAAACTCCTGAGAAGACACGCTTGAGTGACCACACAGTAGGTAAGCCTGAGAGAAAAAGCAGAAAGCGTTGGTAACGGGTTTAATATGACCGTGCCTCCTAC
>QNGE01001956.1:0-99806 GCA_008508345.1 Paragonimus westermani | reverse complement strand
TTATCGCTCCCATCGAACCTTATTAGAAACATCATTTATAAACAATTGCTATGGCTTTGTGATTTTATCTACGTGTTCTAAATTACTAAATTCTGAATAATACTCGCGATAGTAAGCATAGGGACAATGCGGAAGTGTGAATCATTTTGCTTTAGCGTCTAAATCCGCGATGGTCATAAGATGCACTACATGAATTTCTTCCAAATGAGTCAAAAGAGAACTGACTGGAATAAGATCCTTTCTACATTCACAATGGCAGGTAATTACTATGAAAATCCCTCGACACAATATATTGCACGCTCCAATCAACCTGCGTTTAACCACTAATGCTCTAAACTCCTGAGAAGACACGCTTGAGTGACCACACAGTAGGTAAGCCTGAGAGAAAAAGCAGAAAGCGTTGGTAACGGGTTTAATATGACCGTGCCTCCTACTTGCTCCCATTTTTTTCTGTTCCAAGACGTGTGACAGGGAGAAAAATATAAGGTATTTACACGGAGCATGGTTACCTTCAAACATGCTTGACAATTACTGTAAAATTAGTTGAGATCAGTAAGCAAACAATGAGCATAGTGGAATAAAAGTGCAGCGAGCAAAATCACAGCGGAGGTTATGTCTGGCCAGTTTTGAGAATTTATGTTAATCCTAACTGGACGAGATCCTTTTCTCGGGGAAGGATTCAGTTTTGGAGAAAATAAATGGAGTCTCCTAACAGGCAATTACGTAAGTGGATGATGTACCTCTCCTGACTTAAAAGTTTATAATGATCAGATGAACCAGTTACAACTTTGGGATAGTTGAGATATACTCATGTGATTCAAAATATGCACCTGAAAGTAGTAAGCACTTGAACAAGGGCACAAAGAGGATCATAGTCAGGTAAGCACTGGTGTTTACTGGGGACAGGTTGACGGAGGATCATTCAAGCGAACGAACGTTCAACGTCACAGTGAACGAAAAACCATTAGACAGGTTCACTGTCAAAGCTAGCATTTCGAAAGACTCTATTTTAGGACCACTGTTGTTCCTTCTATTTCCTTATGAATTAATTAGCAGTGCTAGATTACTGATGCTTCTGTACGCTGAAGACTGGAAAATGTTGTGAGTCATAGACTATTCAGAAGTTCCCGAAACTCTACATGCCTACTTGATCTATCTTAAGTGATGGTTCATAGAAAACCTGCCGTTTAGCGTGAACAAGTACAAAATATTGCACACGCGTGTTCAAAACTGTACCGCTTGTTGTCCTGTTGACATCAAGCTGTCATATCCGTAGATGAACCGGACGTACGGAGTCTAGTGACAAACAATATAAATCCGTCTAAAAATTGTGCAGCCATGGCTCATAAAACACAAGTGACACCTGGATCAAGTTGGAAGAAATTGCAGAATCTCCTTGTTGAGGTCTTCCCCACTGTGCTTAACTCCACACTCTACACACACAGACCTGGGAACGAACACAGACATTCTGCCCTCATCTTAGGAAGACTAAACACCTAATGAAAACAAATACTTACGGTACTAAGGAACCCTTCTATTCAGGGCAGTTGGTGAAACTAAGTCACTTATGGGTGCATCAGGGAAGATCTAATTACCACCTCTAAATCGTACACACACCGGGAAATCCAGTAACAGATAGCCTACTAAAAAATCGTGAGCACATACAGGACCATTATATGAAATTAGGGTATGGAATACGCAACTTTGATGTGTACTTAAAAGTTCTCCATTTAAAAGATCTGCCACATTAGAATGTACTATCAAAATCTGTGATCACGGCTGTGTACGCGGATCGGCGTTCACCTGCGAGACAGCCTGTACTATGGATTTCCTGGTCAACTTCCCAGCCCGGTTCCATAGACTACTAAATGCACACATTTGACACAATGCCGATTCAGTGAATCCGGTGCACGTTGCTAGCTTGCATGTATGCTAATAGACTCGTCTAAATTCATTTGCGCTCAAAATTACATTCATTTTTTCTCTGCAATTAGAAACCGTTCAAAACAGGCCATTGTTCGACCAACACAGTGACAGGGACGCACAAGAAAGAACTTTCCTCCATCTTGAGCAAATCTGTGAACATTATTTCACAATCGGTTTTAATTGCACCACAAAATGCGCTAGTTTATTCAAAAGCTGTTTACGGTGCATTGCATCTTCATAGATAGTAAATCACTTTCTCAAAATGCTTCACAGTGCCATTTGCTTCCACGCACAATTCATATCTTCAATCGGTCAGTCGATAACAACAGTACAACCAACTGGAGTGCACAGGTTGTTTATTCAAACATCCCCACAAATGTCTGTGGAAAAAGAACAACAATTCGGTAGTCATCAAAACGTCTGCATATGAATACTGCAATTGGTGAAGATCTGCACAGGATATTCATCCTGGAACTGACAAAGTAGGTATAAGTTGATCAATTTCAAAAATGGTGTTTAAATAATAGAACCTAGACAAGGTGAAAGAGTTTGGAATCTTGCATAATAATTAAGTATTAATTTATCGGACATTATTATGCAATTACTCAATATGAGATTGACTATCGTTAGCTTAGGAATCACTGAGAAGTGGAAGGTGCCCTCCTGACAAAAGAAGAAGAAGTTGTCGACTTAGTAGAATCTTTGGATGTGACCATTGGTTTTTTGATTCCATAACCCCATACTTGAGTCAAAGGGATGTTGTCTCCATACGCTGCAGAGGTCAGGTGTAAATTGTTCTCGCAGAGTTTCCGCAGAAGTTCGATTCCTGAGTTAAACAAAATAGAAACGGTCATAGAATTCCAGTGTATCCTATGGTTACATAGTTAAATTATAGACGGCTGTGACTAACATAGACGTTTGTCACTCATTCATCATATTCATAATAGTTTCACAAATAAGCCAGGGAGAAAGCAGATATAAAGACCGTGTGCTACCTCGTTTCTAGTACAGGTCAACTTTAAATAAAGGTAGTTCAAATTTGTTCACTTTCAGTTCCCAATAAATAGCAGGGGGATCTACATTTAAACAATCTGGGCATCGCTTTAATCTGATCGTGGGTGTCACAAGGAAAGTTCAGTCAGTCCCTTCGGAAAGAAGTGTTACACTAGAATTTCGCTCCTGCTAGGACTCGCCAGTAGTGCATATCTTTACCACGGCCACGCTATGAACTCCGGCTACGCTTTCATAAAGCAGACATGTTGACCACTGTGTCACTGACTTCACATCAGACACAACTGAACTCTAGTACGCAAATGCTCAGCCAAATTAGCTTGCGAGTAATACCCACATTTTTAATCTCTCCGAGGGTAGATACAATAACTGTCCTGTTAACTCCAATGGATAACCTCACGATTAGGATTCCTCTCCAAGTTTAAATAACAAAAACCGATAAACATGTTTGGCGGTATTTCGAGCAGTAAAGGATTTTGCACGACGTAAATTGAACACCACTCACAAGTATTCGCGTTTCCATAAAACATTCAACCAGTGCCTATCAAAAAATGTGTCATACGTGAGGTTCAGTAGTTCTAATGTTCTTCTGTTGTACTCACATTTCCTACGAACGAGATTTAAATTCGAGTTCACGTCCTAACGACGTAATAGTGTTAAACACTGTGTCATTTGTTTCGAATTAGGGATATGCAAATTCTGAAGTCTAAACGCTCGGCGAAGTTTGGCTGTGAACAATGCCAAGATGGCCAAACTCGTGAAGCGACAAAGTAGTTGGCTTAGTGACACGGTAGTCTTGCCAGAATGTGAACCTGAGTTCAACTCCTGACCACAACAAAAATACACACAACAGATGAGGTCCAATGAGAGCTAACAGTGAGTGTGAGGTTGGTTTTGAGGGTAGCTGGCTTAAAAACGTTTTCCACTGCAGGATCTGTAATCAAGTGTGAGTGGAGTTCACTTTCTGAAACCCACCTTCCTTATCACTCAAAGACAGAAACATCAGTAGTTCACGCTGACACCTGACTGACACAACTGCGAAGAAAAGAGTAAGCCATAGCAAAGAAGAAAGTATGGAGGAAGGAAGGGGATCTAATCACAAACGACAGCCATGTCTCCAACAAAATATTCAACATCAGGCTGCTTATATAATACAAAAAAACAACCGAGCTATGAGCGTTTTTAACAGGACTTCTGTTTCCCCACCTATCGACGACCTTACTTGTTTATTACTCCCCCATGACAGTAAACGTAATTGGTCTAGAATAATGAAAGCATTCGATGCGTCTTGGCATGACAAAGTAGTTATGGGTCCGTTAAAGTGCTGCCAGATATCATAATACACTGTACTGATATTCAGAGTTTACAACTGAAACTTGTGTAAATCCTACAGCCTATTTCCGACGAGTTCACCTGATATAATTCTAAACCATTTACCGTGTCCAGCCAAAGCTTATACATATATATGTATAGAGCCCAAGTGCAACCGAAGTGTGATAAATGACGGACATTCAGAGCCACGTTAAAGCGCCTGATCAATGATGAGGACGCCAGCCTTGAATTTCGGTCGAAGCCCTGACTTTTCACAGTTGGGTCTCATTTAGAATCATAAATCTGCCAAACTACTTATTAGTAACCCTACTTTTCTGTCCAAAACCGCCCTATTTCTCGAGAAGACGCTTTTTCCAATCGGAATAAGCAACAACGTTCAGAACAATCCAGAGTTAACCTTCACCCTTTTTTACTTGTTCGACCTTTATTCCCCCATGCTCATTGGTTGTTTAGTGAACTTAACTACTATTCTCAGCGAGTGCCCTTCCATCTTCTGATTCGAGAATGCAGGTAAGTCGCTATGCACCATATAAATGCCATGCAATTTCCCCCTTGTCACACACGTTTTTGGAGCGGAGCAAAGTAGCTTTCTGCACCCGTCTTTTGGTTTACCTTGTAAGTAATTAACAGGGGCAGTCGCGTTCTTCTCGGGTTCAAGGTTTTCCGTTTTATTTATTACCAGCAGAAGGATCCAACTTGCGTCAATCGCACCACTATTCCGTAGACGAACTAGCGTATTTTCTCGAGGGTTTACAACAAAATCCAACAAACCGGTTTGCACCCCGACTAGCATAACCGTTTAGCCTAGGTGCATATGCAAACTAGCAGATACGTGATCATCAGTAGCACTTTAACGTGTAGCTGGTAACCACAATGTTATTCAAGTTAGACTGAGATATCACGGAGACTGCGAACTTCGTCTGATTCACTGAGACTGTTGCATTCAGGTGCAATTTTTTCGGATAGATAATCAGTCCTGCAGTCTTCGAGAGAGTATATTACCATAACATGATTAGTTCCGGCATTTTTATTTTTACGACTGAAACTTACAAGTGTGATTTTCATTAGGTAAACAGATCGGTAAAATGTATTTGAGAGTCTATTGCTGAACAAAACCATGGGGTTTCTAAAACGTGTTTGCCTGTCCCAGAATCACCGCAGACAATGGAACTCCGTATCACGTGGCAAACACAAGGAATTTGCCGTCAAACAACCTGTGATCGCAGTCTCAAAAATAGTAGTTCGAAAGAAATAACTTAATATTTCGATGAAGTCCGGCACGAAAACTGTTTAAATTATTTAAAAAACTATATCCGAAGTTCATTTTAAAAAATGACACTCAGAATTGAACACGTCGGTTGTGCCAAAATTTGCCTCTGTATCAACTTACAGTTGGATTATGCCGAGATTATCACTCCAAACAATCCGAGACAATTTGCAGACAGTTCAAGACCCAGTCTATCACCTGATCCGTGTGAAATATGTAGTGCTCCCCAGAACTGTTAAGTACCAGTTCAAGGTTGACAGGGCCATGTGCTTTCGTACGTCGCTGACGGCAACAAGTTGGAACAAGTGAGCAATTTCACCTGTCTAAGTAATTGCATGGGTGTGGATGAAAGTATGACCGAAAAGATCAGCGATCGTGTGTCAAAGACCAGAATGGAGTTCGCCAACCCGAGATACTAATGGTGACTGAAAGATGTCGAACTAGCTAAATATTCGTGAATGCAATGTGCAAGCATGTTGCTAAACAGTCCCGAAGATTGGAGGTAGATTTTCCCCGGTCTTACTACTCTGACGGCCGCTGACTGCACAATATTTCTCTCATACGATGAAATCCCCAGGCGAACAAGGAGGCGGTCAAGCGGCGAATTTCCAGGTAGGGTATCCTGAAAAGCCCTGTATATTATCACCAATGTCGCACTATTAGTTTGTCTGGCTCGGATACGTGCTCCGCAGGCAGTCCTCCAATGTGACGCGTCCAGAGGCAGTTAGCGAACCCGGGGTCGGATTTTGAAGACAGCATAGCAACGACAGAATGAACTGACATCAAAGTATGGAACAAATGACGTTAATGCCTGTCTCTCTCGACTGAACGTATAAACCCGCTTGAGAATCTGAGGATATTGAACATTCATGGACGGAAAAGCAGATGCATAGGATATCAAACGTAATCAGTGGCGAACGGTTGAGAACTCGTTATATCTATATACAGAGAGAGGCTCCGTGATGTGTGGTGCCATGTTCACCCCTGTACTAAGCCTTGTTACTTATACAATTAGTAGTGAGTAATGGGGATTTTGTTTGATACATATTAAACATCACCCACAGTTGGATGCATTTATTTCATTTCCACAGACGTCTCTAATCGCTAGTAATCAGACTACCGTTCAACAAATCAATGATCTCTGCAATTTAAACTTGGAGAGATTCTAATCGTGAGGTTATCCATTGGAGTTAACAGGACAGTTATTGTATCTACCCTCGAAGAGATTAAAAATGTGGGTATTACTCGCAAGCTAATTTGGCTGAGCATTTGTGTACTAGAGTTCAGTCGTGTCTGATGTATTATCCAACTTCCTCAACGTTGAATAGAATATGCCACTTGAGAGTTCTGAAAGGAGTCTGAATAAGGTTACATCAACAGTCAAAATTCGATGCGAGTAGGGACAGTTCGAATTTGGTTTGCTTTCGATGCAAGATTGAGGTTTTGCATTCGTGGAATCAGTGGTAAACAAGTGGAAAGCCGAGGAGAAATGGAGCGCAAGTGGTTTAAAAGCCTAAGTGAGGACCTCACGGAAAACTTCGTGAAACGATTATAAGAGAACACTTTTTATCTGCTAATATCAGGGTACTAATTTTCATGTTTCGTAATAGGGCTGGACAATGACCTCGTCGAACATTCGAAGGTGCGTGTATGTGCGGGTAGATGTAGCTAACTAGGTGTGTAAAACCATGTATGGTTATAATGAACAACAGATCTATGCGATGCACCGCAATCAACTATGCTGCGTTTACGGTTGAAAACGATCGCAACGTTATCATTAAGTGTTTAACTAGCAATAAAGTTTTCTCACCCTTCTCCTTCTGTTGTCCGTATTTTTGTAAGTACGCTATACACAGAAGATTTGCATAACGTGGAGCCTCAAAATAGGACAGATAACGAACTGCCAATCCGGTAGACAGCGGAGGGAATACGCACTCAAAACCGCCGCACCTCTCCAACTCGTCCGTCATGTTGATTAGAATACGCACATCTGACGGCGTCAGAGTATTCAAAATATCTACAGTCGCACTAGCCAAACGTATTCTTGGCAATGTCTGCTGGAACTTGTTTAACGAACGTGATTCGCCGCCGTAGCACGACGATAACGAACGGAACCGTTGTTGGGCTGATGGGTTGTGTTGAGCGGTTCCTGAAAAATTACCAGGAAAGAAAACTTAATTCGCTTCAGAGTAAGCCTAAGCACCCGTTAACAATTACCCCCAAAAACGATTATTGCACAGTTAACCACAGTGAACCAAGAAAACAGGCCAATTCGTTGGATAAGTTTTACTGGAGGGTCAGTCTAACCACACTTGCTTCGAATGCGTCAGGTATAAAAGCTTAACTAGCATTCAACAGGTACACATAGTACTCATTCATATATACTTTATCGAACAGACCATCCTGTTGTGATTCCTATGTGTTTATCGTTATTTGAACCATGCTACCTAAATAGCAGTGAAAGTTTGGGAGCTTTTGTTGCATTCTAAATAGACGGTAACACTACATACTGTTCCAGTGTTTGATTAGAGGAAATGATGATATTAACTGGTAGGGTCTGGATGATGTTTGAATATGAGACAGAACAAAAATAGTTGGCATAACTGAAAATCGTACACTAGTGATCATTACTAGAACCTAGAATTTAAACAGGAGGAAATGTATTGCGAAAACCAAAACAAAAGTCATTAGAGAGAGAAAACAAAGTAAGAAGGAAAGTGTCTACATTCACACAGTTCGAGTCAAACGACCAGCAACTTATGAACAAAATGACATGACAAAGTGCTAGAGATTTTGTAAAGATATTAGGCGACTCCGGTGAGGTGACTTCCACACGTCTTAAACTGTTCTGCTTTGTTACGAGCAACTACTCTACAGTTGGATCGACCAGAAGAGAATAGCGTTGGCAAAACAGATTTGACAGGTTAATTTTATCTTAACCAGTAAAACTTAAGGATAACGTAGATGAGCCCAGTGAGTACCAGCGAGTGCATGCATAACATGAATAATTCACAGGATATGAGATCTTGATCGCAGTCGACTAATACACGCAACCCATCTTTGTCACTCAACCTGCGTGCTTACTAGGCAAGGTGTTACTGGACAACACAGTCCAGATCAGTGTGCAAGGATGGAACGGTGCAGCCAACGTATAGAATAACAGTGAGTTGGGAAGAAGAATCAATTGTGAAAAATCGGAGCGTCAGCTACATTCGAACCAGTAACAGAAACAGTATGCCCTACACGGCAAACGCTGCATCAGCTGAGATAGGATGCCAAGTCAGGATCTCGTGAAATTCATATTGGGACCCTTAATTGTAAGACAGAAGTGCATTAGCGAAGCTTTAGAGTGGCCATAAATATTTCTCCGGTGCATACAAATTCACCGAAACAGCACCAAATTGTGTAGAGCACTAAATTCAGCTAACAGAACAGTCGATTCCATCAGAAAAATGTATACCTACTTGTTCATTAACTTGCATCACACAGGCCCCTGCAGGCAATGTAATACATTGTGATGTCAGCTTCAAAGTAAGAAATTTAGTATAATAATTGTCCTAGACAGAAATATCTCATTAATGCTTATGAATGTTTAACTGCCAAAAAACCATGAAGAAACGAAACCTGGTTAGAAAGAAATCAGAAAAATACAGGAGAAACGAAATGCCCACTAAAAGTAATTAAGGCTATATTCAGGCATCCAAAAACAAAGGTCTACATCCTGCAAACAAACAACTGCACTGTAAGTGCCAGTTGGCCGCAGCGTCGGCAAACAGCGTGGGATGTGACTAGCTTGCATCCTCAATGAATGACCCAACCATCCAAGTCTGTGCAAATGTAGGGATTGAACAAAAGAACTCGTTTGGAAGCCAGTACCAAATACCCGTTTTCTAAGCTCTTTGTTGGTTACTTGATGGTGCCAACCGATGCGAGCGATCGGATGTAGAGGTCGGTGGTCAAATACCTGGATTCGCTTCGAGCCTCCGACCAGGAGATGCAGGAGGCTAACTAACTTGGCTATCAAAGCGTTCCATCCAGTGCTCTAACTTTCTGGACTTACTATGGATCAAATTGTCATCTGCCTCGTCAATAGCTTTACTCATAGGCCGTCTCCTTGGACCAGTAGAACGAATAAACCTCAAAAATATACCAGTGTTCCCGAAAACAAAAGCGGTTTCCATTTATTTAACTAGCCAGTCACATCCCACGTTGTTTGCCGACGCTGCGGCCAACTGGCACAAGCTGCGAGATGGGCAGGTGGTGACCTGGTGTAGAGAAATGAAATAGTTCACGAAGGGTCAGGCCGCTATAGGTCGGATTCGCTTCCCAGAGTGGGGGCCTGGTGACTCGTAGAGCTGGTGGCTGGAGACGTTCAGTGAGGTGGCGGCTAATGGAGGTCAGTGGCCTGAATGTTGTCGTTGTTTGTCCGAGTTGTGTGTGAATTGAGTGAATTTAATTGCGCGGTGCAGTGAAAGCAATAATGAAGCTGTCTTGATAATTACTTCTTGCTTCCACTTACAGTGCGGTTGTTTGTTTGCAGGGTGTAGACCCTTGTTTTTGAATGCTTGAGTACAGACGTCTCTATTTTCGGAATTTAGGTTCCTACTGTGTAGCAGTTAAGAATCAATGAAAACCACTGTTTGTGGCGGTGAGGTTGAGCCTCGCACAGTCAGTCTGCAAGGAAACCATTCAGGCTTAAACTTAATGAGTTGTGTACACAGCAGAGTGGACCCGCTGGTGTATTTAATTGGAACATGTACATGTCAATTATTACTGCAGATAAGAATAAAGAAACGTTCAACAGTCTCACAGAGGATTATTCAGGTTAAATGTGAACAACTTAAATGGGGTGCATATCTTTTTCTGCAGTTTAAGGTTTCTTAGAAAATGGGATGATATATTGTGGATAAAGTCCGAAATATCAACTAACTGGTCGGCAAATTTGAAGTGAACTGAATTGTTCACGTACAAAAGTGGATGCAGATGTGTTGCCCTGTAGGCCACTTATGCGTGATGTTTCCCTACCGATTATCGTCATGTGTGTATACTGGGTTTAAATTGTATGCCCATGCAGCAAAAATTCTTGAAGCTGGAGTGAAATCTACTGTTTTGGAATACAGTATCATTGACGGTGTTATCCATTATGAACTTCTGTCGGTCGTTCAAAATGATGTTCTCGATTACAAAACCAGATCCCACATCCAGGTTGGGAAATATGAAGAGTTGCATGTCTGTTTATCCTATTATGATCTGATTGTATTCCTCTTTAGAGAGGACTGCTAGCGAACGGATGCGAATAAAAATTGGTTAGAATTGTCCATTAAATTTGCACAGAGTCAGTCCGTCTCATCAGAAACGTGGGCAATTCATTCGGTTGACAAAATGTGTAATCAAGCTAAACTTGTGGATACAATTGTTAACCCTCGTGAACAGCGTTGACAACTTCAAACTAAACGAGGTAACACACAATGACACTTGTGGGAACTGAGCTGATGAAAGCTTGCTCAAGTATCTGAAACTGCCATTAGATATCATTCATCTAGCCTTAGGGTTGATGCTATATTATATCTCCACGTAATTTTACTCCGGTATTTGAAGAATCGTATGTGTTAAGTCGTCAAAATGCAGCTCAATGATATTTCTTGTGGATAGCTGAATGATCCGTCACAAAGTGTCATGGGATTCAAATGAACAGAGCAAGTAGACAAAGCGGACCACGGTGGTAGACGGTTGTCAACTGTGAATGACAGACAGAAGTTCAAACTTTTGCTTGACAGAAGAACAATCAGTCACTAGCCCCACTTAATTTGCAAACAGCTAGATAGATGTAAGGACGTGTACATATTTCGGATGTAGTAGATCTGCAGCTTCAAATCCGCACGGTCTCCATAAAAACCCAAATACGTGAGACACCACTTCAAACGAAGTTGACTGTCATTTTTGCCCCGACACATTAGTCAAATGGTTGGTCAGCCGTCCGAAAATTCGATGCTGTGCAGGGGACCTATCAGCTACTGAAATGAAATCAACATAAAAAGTAAACACATGAACACTAAAGATGTTTGATTTCGTTTTGCTCCTATCCCTCGATGAGTAATGTTGACTATGCAAAAGCCAAAAATTACCCCAAGATCCCAAATTTTTTCACGTATTCATAAAAACAGTTTCAATAACATTACATTGTACCGAGAAATTGACGACTTGGCAATAGAGAGTCACTGGGCACACGTTTGGCTCACTGGTTCACGATAACGATAGAAAGGTAACTAACTGATGTCACTTCCACAATGTTCACTCATAGAAGCTACGTAGACGATAATCTGTTTTCTTCTGACAGTTGAGAGTATGTTGAACCATCTGCCTTGTGTCTCAATAATGGAATTGTTGACCTCACAAAAATAAATGAATCAGAAGCTGTGCATTGTACTGAGACTAGGCAACAGAGCCAATTGCTAATATATTGTTGACAATAGTGATACGGATGACGACGTTGGCCATTGGATCAATAAAATGCAGCGCTTACAGGACGTCAAAGCGGATGAAACGATACGTGAATTTTGATAACTCAAATTTCGTGTGACAGAAATGTAGCATAATGAGAACGTTATTTACCGGAGTGGAATGATTGCAAAATGTTCACAACAAATGATTTTCGATGATTTTCCTACCATGAGGTAGTTTGGATCCTTGGGCGTTCTCTATAAGGGGATTGTTCATTTGACACGGTTAACTTTATCTCCAAGGGATCGTGGATATACGTAAAGCATTCAAAGCCACAACATGCAGAACTGTTCAACAACAATGAAATTCATCCCATTCTGCCTGAAACGGTTGTCACCTAATTGACTTTGGTCGATCAACCAGGTCGCTTCGTTCAAACTCTTTAAAGGGAATATTTACTTTTTTTTAAAAAAATTAATTACTTCCATTCATCTTTATTTTGTTTTGTTCGAGTAAATTTCGAAACTGCTTAAATAAAATAACACAACCTCTGATTTGTTTACTCTCACACGTCGACTCTTCACTCTAAGCCTTTGTCAAGCGGTGTACACAGTCTAGTGTAATGTAGCCTTCTACTTAAACAAATACGTTTGAAGATTGAAATGCATTACAGTAATGTGTGTAAGAACAAGATTAGTAGAAACTGGCATTAGCTTGATCAAGCAAGCCAGGTAGTGTCCGTCTCAACAAACTTATCACACTCAATAGATCGCTGGAGGACGAATAGCCTACATTTTTACGCTAACGCAAGTTAACATCCTTTTGTCATTGGAATCAGCTGCAATCAGGTAACATGTCCACTACAACTTAACCATAATTTTAACTGGATCGGATATTGATATTGCATCTTGATCTTGCATGACAGACTTTTAACTTGTGACAGTTGAGAGTCAACCTCGCCGTTAGCGGAGTTCGGTAATAATGCAGACGACAATGATCTTTGCATCCGTAGAGAGACAACCAGTGTGCATATTAAGCTGGTATGTGAGTTGTTTTATGCCTTGTATTCCATCAGCGTCTTGCTGCCACGTTAGAAGTCCGACATCATAATCAATTCTGGTAAAACAGGGAAACGTTTCTTTTGAAGCATATACTAGCTTAGAAGCTTAACTGTTCTCTACAAAAGATTGTAAAACATCTTAAAATAGAGCTTTTTTGTTGTTCTTGAAAACATTCTTCGTAGTTCAATTACACAACGTCTTTTTCCCAAAAAAGACCCATCCTAGATGATTTACTGTTGTTTACGCATATTCTTACCAGAACCCTGGGAAAGAATTTCATTTCTGATGCTACCCAAAGATTTCAACAAAGCAGAATAAGTGTTTTGATTACACAGAATTGATGTCTTGAAGCCTCATAGCAAACCTAGAACTAACAACACTGATGTGGTGGTCAGTGAGTTAATCCACACCGAGCTACGCTTTGAATATGACTGGAAGATTACGCACGCAACCTAACAACTTGTCTCATCTTTGACGCAAGCCTATATGTTGCCGACTTGGGCGTCCAGAATTAGATACAGGCTACTTCTGGTCTTCAATGAAATTCACTGGCTCGTTGTCATATTTTGATGAATAGTTTTTTGTGACCACAAACAAAGTTGTACCGGAAGCATTTGTTGATCTTTTACTCGCAAACGCCCGACTGAACGACACATCTTCAATAAGCAGCAAGATGCGGTTGTTCTTATCTTTTGCGATCATATAATGCAAGCACGGATCAGAGTCTCTGAAATTTAACCAAACCTTAACGATAAACCAGTTATCTGTGAACCTCAGACTATTGTGAACTTGGACTCTAAGGAGTATTCTTCATTTCTGACGTTTACTACTTGCATATGGATTTGTCTAGGAGAATCTCTTTGTTGTGGGCTGTAGATTAAAGCTGTCTTTAATAGTACTTAGGTAGTACCGACAAACTAGTGGGAGGTGGCGCTATTTACATGGGTTCCTCTTGTACCTGGCTGCTTTCTGAAACCACGAAACCAACGGTGAACATCGTCATCAACAAGGCTAGAATGCGGAATAAGACAATGAAATCATTCCTACAATGATTTGCTGGGACTTTCCCACCCAGTAAGAAGAATCGGTGCTGTTTTCCCACTATTAGCAATGTGTTAATTATAAACCGTGAAATACCTACCACGTTAGGAAAACTTTGGTTTACTTCACTGTCGACGTGTATTCAACACTAGGAAATTTGGATAAATATGCCACACATAACAAAGTACTCACGGGGGACTGAGGTACTTGCTGTGCTTTTAGGTATTGATTTCTCTCTCGGGGGAGCAGGGGGTCGAGGATTCATAAGGTCCTTGGTCAACAATCCTCGATGGCTTTTCAAGTCCGGCGAGGATGGGCCTATTCCCACGGAACGTGCACTCTTTTTCAAGGAATCGTTAAAGTTTACTTTATTATCGACTCGCTTCACATTTAAACGAGATGAAGAGCACGAATGCCGGGCGCTTAGATCACTCTCTGTTTCACTGGCTGAGGAACTTGTGATTGTCAAATCATTCACCACCAGTTCATCGTCTGCATCCGACAGGACGTATTTTGAGCGCGTCGTATGAGATAATTTCATATTCATTCCATAATTATTGGTCCCGGCACTGCCGGTACGCTCGTGGTTGCTGCTTGCAACGCTCATCACATTACTGCAATTACCAGTATGCATTTTTGGCAGTTCATATTGGCCAGCACGCGTCACGTAATAGCGTCGTTTTTCCCGCTCATCTTGACTGGTGGCAGAAATCAACAAACGATAATCGATAATCCAGTCATGGCTAGGAATTCGGGGCTTTTTTGGACACCTAAGAGCACTAGGTTCCACATCACCACAGCTCTTTAGTTGATGTTCTTGTGCAGTGATTTCTTCATTTAAATTAGGATGGCTGCCAAATGGTGTGTGCGCCGGGGTAATGGAAACGCCCGTTGGATCCACATGCCAAACAGGTGTTTGATTATTAGGTGAAGTAGCCTCCATGGGTTTAGCAGTAGTGGGTCTAGTTAGACAAGTGGGAACCACCGTGTGTGAACTGATATCTGAGTGTTCCGGCAGATGAAGACCAGCAATGTTCAGCATATCTTTGACAATGTTCCCTTTAATTTTTGCGTCCAGTGGAGAATCGGAATGCATGCTTGAAATGACAATGGTGTAATTACTTATTAGAGGAGGGATGTGTTAGTTTAAGTAAAACTTTGTTAGTATCGAATGAAATGACACCTCAAATGGTGCGTGACTTAATATACAGGTGTGAACATTGGCAATGAAGGTGTCAATAAACCCACCATACAAACAACAGGGTCGAAGTTCCAGTCACAATCTAGCAGTAAAGAGTGAAGTGTATTAACAATAAAAACCCAACAATAGGCAGAAAAAATGTGGTATTTCCCGACAGAATATAAATGACGATATGGGAAGCAATATGTACCTTCTCAATGCCCGCGCCGCGTCCGCGTGTCTAAGACCATTGTTGGCCAGATTTTAAGCCTTTAAATGTCTCCAGCCACCAGTGAATTGCTGCAAGAATTCAAATCATCGTCCTCATTCTGTTCACACTCCATCCTGAGAGAATTTCGTCACGTCTTAATATGTTGTATGGCCAAGCGGTACGAGCATACTTACGATCGTATGATTCCTCACATCAGTGGTTAATGATACAAATTTTGTTCCGCTGACAAAAGCTGAACATTTATCAACATATTACTTTGTAACCTATAGAATAGGATGCTTTGAAGAGAGATTTTAAGAATGATTGTAATAAACCTGACACCCATTTTGTTAATTTCATTTCACGTAGGTTGAGGATATTGGTTTGGTAACTCAATCACGAATAAGCTTGAACAGAACAGATGCTTACCAGAAGAAGGCAAGAAAATATACTGTCACTTAATCATGTTTGAACAGGTTATGGTTTTCAAGAATCCTTAATGAACAAGGTAAGGTGGGTATCCTTGGAGCTGTCCTAACCTCAGAGAGCATCTGGACTTCACATACTGCATAGTTGTCCCCGCCCCACAAAAATCCATTTCACCAAGTTCAACATCATTTTATTCAGAACTCTTGCGGAGCAGTGCAAGCGAATCGTTTACGTCGTGATATGTTGACAGTAAAATTATCGGCGTGGAAAAACGGTTTAGGCAAGGCACAGTATATAACCCTTCCGCTTAAGGCATCATATCGTTCTGGCATATGCACAATGCATTCCTGGAAAGTATGGAAAAGCAAAACGTAAAATTCGGTAACCTAACCAACCCTATCAAGAATGCAAATGTTTTATACAGTAGTACATCAAATTTTACAGAAAATCATATCATGATTATAATTTGGTTAAAAAAGTGTATCTAGTAGAATCAAACATGCGGAGTTCATAATGGCCCGCACTAAAAATAGCCGAATCGTACATCTTTATCAACTATTCGCTGACCTTGGTGATACGTTCACTTCAAGCAGCCACGGTTGTAGATCCTCATCCAGAAATATATCGAATCCAAACAATTCGTGGACCGAACAACTGTGATTACAATACGAATGTATGGCTGTATTGAAAGCTGCTTCTGTGCTAATTGCTGTCTTAACTACCACATCTTTAATGTTCGACCAAACAGAGGCCGGTGAAACACCTTGGGAGCGCAAATATGTCCACAATGTTCGAAGACTCCTAGATAGAAACGAAGTAGAAAAGAAGTGATGGGAAGAAAACGTTAACAGCTCAAAAATGGGGTAGATAGTATCAAGTCAAAAATGATTGCACACATCCTGGACAAAAAACATTCAATGTTCATACATTCACGTTATCAGCAAAGTGTGGATGTCTTATTTTCACCGCCAAGTCGTGGGTAAAAAATTGATTGGAAATCCGTCCAAAAAATAACTCAACCGTAAGCAACCACTCGGACACAAATTTGTAACTAGAGTCCATCCACCCCCTCAAAATAGCGATATGGATTTTGAGGGATCACATTAACAGGGATAAATGGGAACTATTAAGGAATAATGCATCATCATAATCACCATCAAAGAGAGTTTCACATCAGTGGTTCGCGCTTATCTCTAGCACCAATACAATCGTGAGGAAAAAAGCAGATTCTTTCCGAGAAGAAAAGAAAAATGAGAGGGAATTGAGGGACATAAATACTAGGAATAACTACACTCATACGAAATCACTCAACAACGAATTGCCTACACCTTACAAACAAACAACGGAACTATAAGTGAAAGCAAGCCGGCACCAGCTCCACTCGATCAATCGATCGATCATTTTCAGTCATGAGCTCTGTCCTTACGGCTCTCATTGTTCCGTATTATCAAGTTTACATAATTCTCAGATAACTCGGCCAAATAGCAGAATCGTTCACAATAGTGAACTTGATTAGCCGCCATTTCACCCAAAGTCTCTAGCCACCGAATGTGTAACTTGCAAGAGCTGCAGTCAGGAAAACCAACCAAACCTTCGTAAACAACTTTATCTCTTGGCACCAAATTATCAACTGTCTAACTCACACTTTACATCACTCGGCCGCAGTATCGGCAAAGAGCGTTTGGTATGGAAGACAACCAGCTGGCGTTCTCAGTGCACCGCCTAAGCTTGTGCATACTTAAAGTTTGACAATCACAACCAAATTCCCGCTTCCCAACCTGTTCGTTGCTTGCCCTTTGGTGCCATTTGATGCGAGCAGCAATCAATAGTCAGATACCTGAAGACTGTGTACTTCTTTTAGCTTGAGTGATCACGGGTCATAGCCGTCTTGCAGAACGCATACCTACACGAATTAAGATATTAAACTACACAGGATTGCAAGCAAATCCAGACACAAAATAACGTAGTGCATACACAAGGTTCCAATAGTCGCTTCTGATCCCTCGTCTTCCTCGTGTTGAACCGTGCCCTTTAGTTTCAGAATGTATGCGCTATACAACTCAAACGAAGGTGTACGGTGTATAACACTACTTCATCTGGTTGAAAGTTTAGTGAATATAAATAGAACGTCACAGAAGCCTCCAGTTCGTGAGGTCTTCATGAAAACACCTTACTTTTTCTTTTCAGTAAAGACAGCAACTGTTAATATGATGATGTTGAACACAGTTCTCACCATTTGTGGCCTTTGGCTGCTTGATCATTCGAATTGCTAACATATTCGGAATTTAGACGATTAATGGAATAGTTTGTTAGGTGGACGAAACGGTTCCCAAGACAACTCAGCGAATTGGTGTACCTGTTAATGAAAGATCGAAAAGACAAACATTAGTTCGGACAGACCAATGGTCGTACTTTGCAAAAGATTATACGGCAACATTCCAGATCACCTGTAAGATGAGTTGTTTCAGTGAATCAAGCTGGCTACGAAGGAAATGATTTTCAGGTTTTTAATAACATACACATGTCAGTTGAATCCGTAATATTAAGTTTCAACATTACAAAGCCCGAAAAATTTTCATCTTTGAAGTTTTGCCTCACCATCAGCAACATTTTCAGCCTTAAGACGTCCGCGTGAGTACTGCTGCCCGGGCTTCGGTTGGTGCTGACAGTGGTCCACAAAGAGGTCGAATGGTGAACAAATACAAATGTACAGTGAACAAAACCAAAGAGAAAGAAGGAAAACGAAGAAAAACGAGGCTTCAGACAAGGGAAAGAGGAGAGTCGATAACTCATTAAATGCAGGCTTTCCACTAATTAGACTGCCATGTCTAGGTGTGCTTCTACCCGGCGGTGTGGATAACCGCGAACTCCCCAACTGAATATACGGCATCTGCCAAGTTTGGTTGACGGAACGGTGGTGGCTTCCATAGACGGTGGCCGCGTCATCGGTTTACTGCATTGCAGTTTCTGTCAACCATAAGTGGCCGCGCCAAACAATGGATATTTCGGAAGACGCTTCGTCAGCATACACAGCACGTGGCTCAGCTAGCAAAGACTGTCAATTTGTGCTAGTTCGGCTATCAATCGGGAGCATTCACATTTTTCAAATACGGGCCAATGTAGTATCGCGTTGTTCTCAGTCAGTCCATCGGATTCTATTTAACTGGCGGAGACAACGGTAACCGAATAGTGAAAGGCCAGATGCATCTTCCTCATAAGTGAACCAAGACTCCAATTCACACAGCGAAGTTGCGCACACACACACCTTGTACATCCTGCCTTTGATCAACACATGGACTTTCCTGAGGCATCACAAGTGGTGAAGGTTGAAAAATGCACTACGGACCTCCGTCAACCACGAGAATACTCCATCAACAATATTACATGGGCAAAAAGATGACGTTATCCAGGTAAGTGTAGTCAACAGCAATCTCGAGGGACCTGTTTACAACAGCGAAGATGGAATCAGTGCTAGTTTGAAAGCAAACAACGCACATTATCTAGACCAGCTGTATGGTCCTCGAAAACTTCGGACGCTCGTTACAAAACATCGTCAGTCTGAAAGTCATAAACGACGTGGGGCATAAGAAAATCTTGTCGAATGACACAAAATAGGGAACGCGCAAGATAGCTCCTCATAAATACACACTGAGCACTAAGAAAAGACGTACAGCTACTACAGCAAATTGACATACTTTATCGAGATCTCACAGCGGTTAAGACAGTTCTAAAGAACGTTTCGGATTACCAAGTCAAAATCAGCCTTTAGGTCCAAAAATACATGACCGCTGGCAGAGAAAACAAGTGTTGGTGTTCCATTGTCTGGCGCAAGGTGATCAATACACCCACAACCCTGACGGAAGTCTTGCTGTTCTTCGTTTATCTAGTTCTTTTTGTGATTCAGAAGTTGCCAGGTTATGAGACCCGTATGCATGTTGAAGGTGGTAGGAACAATGCTGATATCTCCGTGGTTTTTTTACGACGTTCTGCAACCTTTTTGAAAAGTGAGAATGACTGTTAATAATTACCGAACACGAGGCTATTTTCCAGTCCTCCAAATGAAACGGATTGTGATCAGTTCAGACGATAACCAAACATCATCGTTTTTGAAAACAGCTGGATGAAAATGGTCCACATTTGGAACTTTATTACTGGTTTAAGTTCCGAAACCGCTTCCGCTTCCGATGGAGAATCGTCGGGAACGTCATAACTAGCCACACAATCTCCGTCTTTCGTAGTTGACTGAGGTCACTCAGACCGGTTGAATCATTATCAGTTCATCTCTCAGGTTATTGCAATAGTTTGTAAATTTGTGAGACATCTTTTTCACATATAGTTTTTGAAAACGCCATGTCGATAGCCGGTGCTTTCTTGAAACTGGCCAAACAGCGCCCATATATCCTCGATAAAAGTGACTTCTCTACTTATCTGGTGAACTTGGACAGGCATGTCCGCAGTCTCTACGAAGACTCTTCGTATGTTTGCGTTTCAGACCACGGTGGTTCTTGCAACATCAATGGCCAGGGAGCTCAGTTTATGTTTGTTCACAAGTTGTGCTGAATTAGCAGATGTGCAATGCTGCTTTGGAATAGACCAGTTTGCAAGAAGTTCGCACAGTTGAAGTTTCCGCCCAGTGCTTACCTGGACCACTTCAATGTCGTAACCAGGGCCGTTTAACTGTTAGAGACGTTTGACAGGCTTTTCGTGTTCACTTGCCGCCCAGCTTCCAGTGTAATGCTTTGCGTTTGCAGGCAGACGATCTTCAAGCAAACGACATAACAAAGCAAGCATGAACAAAAAATTGATCTGAAGTGAGGTCGTTATTGCAAAATGAACGAAAATCTTTAGTGAAGTACAGCCACGGTTAGTTCCTGACAGAATAATCAAGTCCACGGTTGGGCTGTTTTGGGTGATCTCCAAAAAACAGCCTGCCGACCTACTTGTCGGAGAGTGCGAATTTTTACCAGCTGTCTTAGAATGAAAGAAGGATAATAAGAGCAAGATGGAAAGGAACTGAAAATGAGTGAACAGGTTCATCAGGGTAGCTATAAATTCCGGGGTATACTGGTCATCTGTGTCACCGAGGAGGGTCACACTAAAGGACCTCACTTGGGGTTTTTGACTTGTGAGTAAACAGGAGATAGGGTTTTCTTGGTGGACACAGTCCTAATGATTTGGAAATCGGACTCAGTTGGCAATGGGGAGCTAACTCAGCTCGGAGGAGCAATGAATAAGACATTAGTGACTCGCTTCCATTACTGCTGTGTGCAGTAGATTTATTGTAAACAGGCTTCTACGAATTAGCGCAGGTTTTTCTATTGTAGAGTATATACTACGCCGGCGGTCACAGTCAATCGCTAGGCGATCAAAGTGATTGTTGAGGGTACGTTTTCCAACCATTTCCTTCCGCACATGAAAGAGAGGGGTGTCACAACCATGATGACCGTTCTGCTTTACACTCATAAGATCGTGTCTCACCACCTAAAATCTCATTTGCAGTCAGTGGTGCAATATGCTACCACATGAGTCCAACTGCCTATCACCTGACTACCCTCCTGTAGCCTGTCCGCAACAATTGTACCCGGAAGGACCGAAGTCTTAGTCGGCATAGTTTTCCGGGTCGACACAGTGCACAAGCTTGACCGCCACTTTCAGTTAGCAGAACAGATCAACTTCACCTGGTTCCAGTCACCCTTCAGCCGTTGATTTTTCGAAACCTATATCCCCGGCTTCGGATAGGTATGAATTAAAAAAAGTTGTGTCCTTAACCATGTAGGCTATCACTTACCGTATACGACTACTGTGTAATCCCTATCAGTCTGTATGAGAATTGAGTAGAAAACCAAATCAATGGCTTTTATCTCTCATCATATAAAGAATTGATAAAGTGAATCTTGAATGTCCGCATCCTGAGAAATATGAACCGATCTCTTGATTTCAGACATTAGATTTTATAGAATTTGATGTGTGAAATATTTTTGAACCGGAATTCAAACAACACATTCGATAAAAATAGAAGTCCAAGTGACAGAGTTACTGTCATTAAATACTAGCCCATGAAGCAAAGCAAGTTGTTCGCACAACCAATTTGAACAGAGTAGTCAGAAACAGTTTTTTACACAATGTGTCTTTGGGACATCTTTCGCTGCATCTCACCGGGTGCACACTGCACTTTGCCATGTAAGCCCACAGGCTGTAGTATGTACCGGATGAGATGCAGCGAAATGTGCTGGAGAGATATATTGTACAAAAAAACTGTTCCTGACTTCTCTGTCCACAAGTCCGTGATTACACTGGTATTTGTTTCAATATTGTTATGACGTTTAAAACTTGAAATCGATTTCAAAAAGGCTGTAAATGTTCCTCCAAATGAACCAAAAAGTATTTTATTTATAACAACAAGTGAAGGATTACTTTTGTGAGGCGAATCTAACCAGGCCATCCTCGTGTATGTAGATTCGAAGCGGATTGACAGAAGAGATGTACACGTAGATTCGTAGATCAAATTTGCTATCATTGATTAGATAAGGATGAGCGAGGTACCTGAAACGAAGTAGAAATTTGTTACCAGTATTGACTCAAATGCAATAATCGACGCTCGATCGTTTGATTAAATAACGATTCCATGAAACTTCATTGGTAGAATTTTAACGAACCAATCGACAACTCACGTTTCTTGCTCATCAGTTGGTTATTCGGATCAAAAGGAGAACAAATCAAGTCAACTTGAACTCACTAGTACGCTCCATAATGTAGGTTGTCACAGAGTTGGCATTAGTTGGTCTCTACCGCGAGGCCTGACCACTCTGTACGAGTGATGCGACTGACTCTTTCTACGCGGCTATGCGAACATGTCTAACGTGAGTTCAACAGATTAACCATCAACACACTCATTTCGTGTACACACAGGTTTGAATTTAGCTCCGAGTCCGAAAGAGGTCATGTGCTACCGATGAAAGTGATGGACAAAGCAGACTGATAGTAATAAACAATAAGTGAAAGACACTATTAATGGATACTAGTACTTAGTTCTGTGAACAGTTGGAGCTGTTTCTGTAAAAGGCTGTTTAAAGTGACTTCGCTTCAAAACTTATGATTACCATCATTAGATAATGCATAAATTATCATATTTAAATAAAATGAAGTGGTTCGTTGTATAAAAAATTCGCTAAGTCACAACAAAATCGGAACATACTTTTGAACAATGGCTGGACGTTTCTTGGGTACTTGAGACCATTTGGTGATTAACCGCACCCCGATTCCTCTGGCTGAAGCGGGCTAAACCGGAGTCGTATATATGTGTGAGCAATACGTTGTATCAACAATTCATACCTCATGGATAACAACTTCCAAAATCACTGTATGAGATTGTTTGGATTCTGTCAACAACGAGTGAAAAAACTGGTTTTTATGGTGTACAAGACATATTAGTTCGCTGAACGAAATACAACTGATGATTTATGAGCGAAGTTTTCAATCGTGGGGTGCAGACAAAACAACTGAAGGTCATCCATCTCACTCAAATTAGTCAGCTGTCGATTCGCAATCGCCATGGTGTCAGAAATGACGGTATCCTGAGCCAAATAAATAAGTAAGGCTGAAAGCTGGAACTGATAATGATGATGATCGCTGTAAGTGAATCTCTGATGGACAGTCAGAATGCGGCGCATAAAAACAGCATGAACTGAACCTGCTAGAATAAAGAAACTCAGAAAGTTGATATCCGGTGAAGCAAGAAAGCCTACTCATTTGTAATCCAAACTGTCCGATAGATTCACTTTTGAATGATGCTGATATCCTCCATAGCCCACCCTCAAATTTACACAGTACGAAGAACTTTGTTTCTACACTTGTTAACTTTTGCGCTTCCCAAATCACACAGACGTAAACCAATTGACCAATTGTGCTTAACTTGCGAACTAGCGAGAATCCACCGCGACCTCAGAAGAATTCTGAAGTGTGGGTTTTGCAAGCGTCTGGTTCCCGGTACTCGCCTGTCGCGTGAAGATCCACAGAAATCCTACTGATATATGTCCGACAAATAGACAGTTGTGAACAATAAAGGACACCACTAACAGAGCGTGGTAGGTTCATTGGTGGCAAGCAGGTCTCGTATAGTATGTCAAATAAGCTCTTTGCTGAATATTATCTGCCACAAAAGCGTTTAAAATGCACAACAGAGGTACACGAGAACCTGGGCAATGTGTCCGCTTCATGCTGTGCTGTCCACGAGGCATATGGATCATTCTGGTCTCCTCCAGCCATAAACAAATTCTGGGGAAAGCGTACGGACCACCAAAGTGGATATTTCATATCACTTGTTATGAGCGGCTGTTCTAAGCTCAGTACCCTCTGGCCGGGCACGTGCCGTTATGATCAACTGGCTGATGGTCACTGATGTTGACGTATACGAAGAATGACTAGTAAGGCCATGTGTCAAGGATGTCAACAAGTCCACCGCCACATCGGGCCCTCTTTCCCGACAATCAAACAGACTAACGTAAGATGTGAAGTGGACGGGTGATGAAGCAGCGTAGCAAAATAAATTCGTTTATCAAGATCTTGACCACTATTGGTTTGATTTGCCCACGCCATAGGGCACCCACGACTCACAAAGTCAGTGGTTGAATGCTTTAGTTAAGATGGCGGCTAATCGGACTCAGTATCATGAATGCTGTCTTTGTTTGTTCAGTTGTCCATGAAGTGTAAGTGTTTCATTTCTCTGGCTTGCAGGTTCGGGAGTTTCAATCGAACACCTGGGTGGGGCTTCTCAAT
Source organism: Paragonimus westermani (assembly GCA_008508345.1). Lineage (NCBI taxonomy): Eukaryota > Metazoa > Platyhelminthes > Trematoda > Plagiorchiida > Troglotrematidae > Paragonimus > Paragonimus westermani. The sequence goes on along the minus strand of QNGE01001956.1, from coordinate 75,132 downwards.
TCAAGCCCCAAACTTTGACCTGAACAACCAAAAAGTATCATGCTTTCAAAACAATTGCGGACGTATGAAAGTACTCGCAACTGAGCCACATTCCACGCCACGGCTTTCACTCTTTCATCTAGATGTCAGTGATCGACTCTCCTCTCAACCTATTCTCCATCACATAAAGGCAACTTACTTCCGTCTCCCCAAAATCGCTGAATGGTTGCCTACTTGATGACACCTTATTTTTCCTGTTTTCCGATACACACTGGAGATCTGTCACATTTGCTGCACGCGACTCAAGCCGTAACTATCGTAATAGTGTGCCAACCACTAGTGTACCTGACCGACACAAACCCAAACTTGCCCCCCAGGATACTACTGAAGCTTGCCACTTTCACTGCTTGAGCGCTTATGCAGATAGGCCACTGAGAAGTTATTGCACGAACGGTGCGGTTTGTTACCGTCGATGCCTACTCTTCGGTAAAAGCTTGCTTCAACATGGCTAAAGCCGCTACCACGATCCCATTCTTTGTCAGCTGAATCAAAATGAGTGGGTAATATGCTGCCGTTTGTAGACCCTGCGGTTCAATCCATAGTTTAAATCAGTTTTGGCAGTGCCTTGAGCGTTTACTTAGAGAAAACGCTATTTGACCAGAAACTCGTCAACAGTCGTCTCTAAGAAGTCAAACTTGAAAGTACGGTTAGAACATCAAGGGACACCATCATAAAAGCTGTTTTGTTTTGGATCCACACACTATTACAGGCTACAGTCAGAAGGTATTCAAGGAATAATTTCACAACCATCATCAACACCGTCACAGACAGAACTACATCAGTCGTTCTCATTGAAGTTTAATTGTCACACAACCACAAGGGAAAGAAGTGTCCTGTGTAGGAGAAGAGAAGGAAAAAAAGGGAGAAGAAGGGACGTAACTGCTAAAATTATTTAAGACTACATTCACACGTTCAACATCAGGTTGCTCACACCTTGCGAACAAAAATTCAAGCTATAGGTGTAAGTGAGGTGTTATCAGCAAGACAGCTTCCATACGGCTTTCACTGTCCCGCGTCATTAAATGCACTCACTTCACTAACAACTCGGTCAAACAACAACAACATTCACGCCACTGAGTACGATTAGCAGCCGTCTGAGATAAACTTTCCAGCCATCGACTCTACGAGTCTCGAAGGCCTCAGCCCAGGAAACGAACCCGGTTTACTGTGACCAACTCCTTCGTGAACGATTTCATTGGTTTACGCCACGTCACTATCTGTCCACCTCTCACTTCGCACTAGTCAGCCGCAGCATCGGCAAACTGTGCTCGGTGTGGCACACGATTATCTGGCATTCTTGGTATATGACCTAACCATTTAAGTCTCTGAAAATGTAGGGAATGAACAAAAGAAGTCCTCTGACAATCAGTGCCAAACACCCGCTTCTTATCCTCCTAGTTCCTTACTCATTGGTACCACCAAATACGAGTGATCGAACGTAGACATCGGTGGTCGAATACTTGAGGACGGTTCACGCCTTCTAACCTGAGAGGCCAAGTTTCGTTGCCGTAAATCAATACAGCCCTCATTGTTGTCTTAGATACGCGGCCTTTGAGCTTCAGGGAGACACGCCTCTGTTGCCACAGGTGCTCCAAATTGGCAAATACCGCCCAAGCCTTAGAGATGCGCACTTCTGTTTCATTCCCTACACCTTCACCGCCGCTGATGCAGCTACTTAGGTAAAAAAAAACACTGGTCATAACCTCCATGATTTCATTATCCAGCAATAAATCTACGTATTCGCAGCAGAAACACTCTGCATTCTGAGGCTTCAAAGCGCATTCCGAATTACTCAGCAGAACGAGAAATAACGTCTAACGTTTGGTTTGTGCTGCTTGTAAAGTGCCAAAACCAACCTACCAACCTCACACACCGTACGATGCACAGACATTTTGGCTCCGGCTGGAGGTTTGGACGCTCGTATATACAGGCTAGGTGAATTAGGTGGCCGACATCCCAACACTACTTGTCGAACAGACAACGACGGACAGTTGTTATGGTTTTGTATAGACAACGGTCTGTTTCTAGTGAGCACCAATTTTCGGCGCTCCAGATATCAATGGATCACCTGGCAACCTCTGCGGACAATCATATCGAGGACTCAAATTGGCCATATAACAATCAACTATCGATGGGTGTGCTGTTTCTAAGATTGCTAGTAAATCTGGGTCACTCATCTCAACTGTGATCATACAGTGGCATGTGTCGAGTTCATTCTGCTTTTCAATGGAGGGCCATTTTGACAACAGACGCAAAGTGGCGTAGTCAACCCAAAAGGGTCGTAAAAGCTCCACACCTACTAAAGCGAGCCCAATTTACTGTAAGGTCCCATTCATCGAACAACACCACGAAAAACACGGCATACATCTAAAATTCACTGAATGGGTGCAGTACTCGCGCGGTACTACTGTTTTTAAGCAATAACACGGATGGCATAAGGATTGTCTATTCGGAAAACCAGTACACGGCTTGTGCGTCACAACCGGACTACCAACAAAAACACGCATTCGCACACGATACTGGTCTCAGGACTTCCCGGTTACTATGGACGCTCATGCTCAGTCCCTCCATGTAGCAAGAGCCATTTCAGGCGATGTTGCCCTCCAATGATCCCTCCTGTATCCTTCCCGTATTTTCACGCTGTCATTTCGATGTTGAAATCAGGTTGTTGCCTCACTATTTAACAGTGGCGGTATGAGTAGTATAGTGCAATCGTCCGTCCTCACTGCACTACTGTCTATTCATTTGTCAACGGGTATGTTTTTATGCGATCACCCGATCTGCTTGATGATCGTCGAAATATTCCCGCCAAACAGCGAGTAGGTCAGCTAGCCAGATTACTCGTTTAGAGTTCTGGAAGTCACCAGGAGATGATCGTAATGCCTGAAAGACAGAACGCAGTATCCAGAGGGAAAAAATCGTTGTCACAAGGAGCATCCGGAAGTCTTTCCATCACAGCCAGGCGGCAAGCAGCAGGAAGCTAGACGTGACCTAAACTACCCGCAAGACCAGTTTTGGGCCCGTTCACAGCCATCAATGAGGCTTAGAATGCTAGAATGAACAATTTCGGTGGTAGTTGGATGGGCCAACAACGCCCTTAACTGCGCCTTTGAACACTTTGTCTGACAGTTGATGTGTTGACTTCCCTTCATTTTCGAGAAAAGTCCCGCTCAAGATCAATTTCTTTGAAGTTTACTGGAAACTCGGCCCTTCCCTCCGCCATCTAGTAGTTAAAAACTTAACCTTAGTCAAGGAGATCACGTCTTTACTCTGGAGCATCTGAGCTGTTCCGAATGACTGGGGATGGGTTGACGTTATCGTTATTTGAAAAATGGCCCAAGGATTCGTATGCAAACTACCCACGGCCAATCTGCTTACCGTTGAGTCTAACCTACTTGAAGCTATTATACTTCGTAGTAATTTCGTGCGACACACGGGTAACAGATCCGTGAGCAGTAAGCTGAGTTCTGGTTTGCCCATGGCTGCATCAAAATCTTCACACTCCGATAGATAACTAAACATTGTTATTCATACAGAAGGCTGACAACCGCTATGACAACCGCCATATTTGTGGAGTGACTTTCAAAGAGGGGTTAGTTCGAGTGGTGTGTCAATATCCTAAAAGACGTTCAGGGCCAGAACTCGAGCTGGGTTAGGTTGTATGAAAACCGATCACCAACCTCCAGCCTATCCAGTGCGGTGCGATATTTACCTAACCCCATTTATTATTGAAATTTACAGCAAACAAGGCTCTAGAGTAGAGTACAGTAATCTTGAAACGGGACAATATGGAGGTGATCTCAGGCACCCAACTGCGAGACCTACAGAATACGGACGACACTGCTGTTCATATAATCAGTGCACCTTCTAAGTGCAAGTCACTGCCGCAAAACTGGCAGAACTTTCCACCTGTTCTCAACCACAATAGTGGGCAGTTTGAGGTACTTCAAAAATTAATGTGTATGGGGAGCTGCATAAGTGCTGGTAGGATAGCTGATCAGACCACAATTCGCCTTGCTAGATTTCGACTGGCGTTTGTCAAATTACGCCAGCTGTGCAGCCAACAGGCTCTTGGTCTTTCTATGGAAGACCAAGTGGATAATGCCGGTGTACGTGCAGTCTCGGTGTACGGCTACAAAGCATAACCCATTCACGCGGGTGGTGTTAACAGACCTCTGCTTCTGACCATCGGTTTCTCCGAATTGCTAGCGGCGTGTGGTTGGAAAGCTTTCAACAATAATGAAGTTCGCTGACGTGCTTTTGAGGCAGATCCTGTTGGTCACGAGCTTCATTGGCATGGAACGCCATTTCATCGCGTGCACGTCATACTTTGTCAGCAAGTGCGAGTTATGTAGAAACCTGGTGGGAGCGTATGGAGTGGGTTTGACGAATAAAATCCAACTTGATTGGGACGTTGATGGTTTCTTACTTAGAAACTGTAAGCAAAGACTCTGTATGGTGTAATGAAGGATAAGAGTAGACGGAAATCGTGTTATGAATCTCCCTGTGCAACGATCTAATCTTTATCTTTCTTTCCCTCGTAAATCCTCCCTTTTTATCACACAATGCGCAATTTCCATTCTTTTCTTGTGCCATGTATGCCACCTTGTCTAGTTAATCGCGTTAATTGGAAATCGCCTCCGTGATCACCGATGTACTTGTGTATATCGGTTTCGGCCTTGTTGGGATAAAATAACACCAAGAATGTCAGAGAATCAGCCAAACAGCCTGCAAACCAAACCGGATGTGAATGATTCACCTACAAAGAAGATCTGAATTTGTCATCACTATTTTCCAATCAGGTCGCTTTTGTAAACAACAGATATGTTCCGGTTTCACTCATAAACACATACAAACTTTCACCTATTGTATTCCTATTGTGTGCGTTACATTTTCAAAGTTTACTGCTTACAAAGGTATTATGAAGAGGCAGAATCTGACCAGTGAAAATCACAGTTACAAGCAGCCAATTAAAAATACCGTTTCATTAAACAACAAGCACCACTCACCGGTTTGAGTATCCAACGTTGGTTTGGTCCTTCGTCGTCCCACACTTTTTTCAAAGCCTCTAAATCACTCGGCAAACAAAATGTCTGTGGCATAAAGTTGAAATGCTCTTTCCCAAATCGGTTCTGCATATGTACTAAATTTTTCCATAGTCGATCTTTTCGACCAAGTTGGAAAGAACACGGTAGATGGTTGACCTAAAATAGTAGTGTAAGACAACGTGGACTGGTAAAAAAAAGTGTGTTAAGATAATTTTGGAAAAAATGTCGTTCTCAGAATGGTGATATACGTGAATATCCGATGAATCTCGGTGGCAAGATAATAAAATATTGTAAGAAAGCCATCTCAAAACTCAAAAACTATTAAGCATGTTTTGGATTGGAGTGCATTCTTTTTCAAAATTTTTCTCGACTAATGGCACTTCGCACCTGTGTTCTTTCGAATGGAAGAGTGTGGGGTGGCGCATAATATTGCCGGTTCGGGTTCCGGGACTTATTCTCTTTAGGTTTAAGCAGCTTGAAAGAACCTCACCCTCGCATGATATATAGAGGTTGCATGAGAGCGAACACTCTGTAGTATCAAAGCTAGAAAGTTTTTAGTTTTAAATACCGCTTAACGTGTAAACCCATGTGAAGTGAATGGCATAAAATTGATAACCATTTCAACGAATCTAATACTGCTCTGAATTAAATGATCTATCCACACAAGTATAAGTCGACCACGTAGTGGTTCTATGAAACCTCAACGATAAATTGCAAACAGACAGAATTTTAGAAAGCTACGCACAACACTGCGGTCCAATCAAACCCTACCGGGAATTGCGTGTTGGTCACAGTTCGAAATCACTAGTGTCCTGCGAGGGCTAAGCCAATTGTAAACTCAAATTCTAGATGACCAACTTACTTGAGGAATTTCGGTGATCTTTTTGCTACAAAATTCTAAACAGGCTGCATTTTACACCTTAAAAAGTCCTTAAATACGGCAATGCTAAACAACGTACAAATAGTAAATGTCCATGGATGCGAACTTGACACATTGAGAAATGAAAATCATCGATGCTCCTTGGAATTGTTTTCATCGCCAGAAGACGTTAGCATAATCTCAAATGCGCGTTGCATACTGGCTTCTTAACCTATTGTAGGTTTGGAAGTGAATATCAAAAAATCCATCAGACAACCTTGGTTAGAAAACGTTGTGCATCACGAAATACTTTTTTGCTTGATCAACTAGCCAAGTGAGCAACTTTTTTGAAAACTCCTGTAAGGGTTTATTTCGTTTTCAAAATAACGGTATACTATTCACCTCCCTTTTATGTCATGGACAATAAACATTCATTTTCAGGGAAAAAACTCCTTTAGAACAGTGTGTATCAGTAACTTAGACTCCTTACTCGGCAAACTTTGCTTGGTTTAGCTCCGAGAAGATATAAGTTAATTAGTGCTAAGATGAGCACCAGACTGCGCAAAATCTCCGACCCGCAGCCAAAGTAGTCTTTTTTGCTTCAGTAGGGACTCAATGAACTCAGCATGCATATTATTGGATACTTACAGGATATCGACTGCGCCCAGTAATATCACATTTGATGAATGAGAATACCCGGTTAAACGGTGTTGCAAACCGTTATGCAGAAGAGGTAAACTGTAAGGCGAACAGAGATCACAAGGCAATCACTATATCCAGCAATAATGGACTATTTGATGTACTGTCCGATCTTAACATAGATGATGAGCTGATTTCCTGGCTTCTTGTAAGTACAGCCACCAATATTTAATCTGCAGTTTTCAGGAAGACACTCCACAAACCGTAATTAACAAAAAGATATTGGTTAATACATCCGAACTGGAATTGAACAAGGTGGTCTGTGTACGTTGTCCTTTAGAATAAATAAGTTACGTTAAATGCATTTAAAATACCCCACTAAATGCGAACAATAACCGTAATTAAGGTCATTCAGTAGTTGTCACATGTTCTGCTAGATCGAACTTGTTTGGCTGCGGTATGCATGCGAACGAAGGACGATGTAGCAGTGTCTATGAATGAGTATCTCACAGAACTTAATTTAAATTCTATTCACAGCTTCACATGCACCATTCTTAACACTGAGAAACCTAACCTTTTATTATGGGACAGGATATTTAGGTATGATACGGAAACCTCATCTCAACTGCAGTAGAAGGTTGAGTGAAAGAAAACTACCCACAATGAAACAATATCCTAAATTTTGATCGTTACGTATCAAGAATTGATGTGTGTAAGGTTGGTCACCTTATAAAAATTCGGCAATCTCAATTCACTGGGCCAAAGAAAGCACGCTCCGTGAAAATAACTCATGTACGTTTGCTTTCTAATTGTTGAAACAAACACTCATAAAATCATTTCTTTTAAATAGAGGCATGGTAAAAAATGATGTGAGGTTAACCCATTCGATTAATCGTCATTTAATAATACCTTTTGATATTCTTTGATGGAACGGAACACTTGTGGTCGCATATGCTTGCCAAAGTAGAATATCCAGTCAGATGATTCTGTTTTGAACGAAAGTACACAATAAAAGGTTAACAACTTAAGAAACTATTAGTTCACAAGAACGAGTAGCGTCACACAATCGCACCGGATAAATTAAAGTTCAACGGAGGAAGTAAAGTGAGCATACTTTTTGGAAAACCTCTCAACGATTATTTCGGTGAACAACTGTTGCCCTTGAAGAAGCCCTGCTGCGTTTAAAAATCAAAAACCGCACTCTGTCTCCATTTTGTGTTCAAACGGAGAGTTGTTTTGCGCTACAATAATTCCTAAATCAATGGATTGACTGACAAATTATGGAGGTAGGTGGGAAGCTATAACTGATTAGCCACCGTCGAATAAACAGTATTTAATTCTTGTGGCATCACGAAAATAATTGAGGTACCAACTTGGGATAATGTTAGTACAGCGAAAACAAAAACGTTTGTCTGCGGTCTGTAAATCAAAGCGATTTATAAACGATAGATGCCGTAGTTCTACTACCATACAGCTTTGTCAAGTGCGATCACGAAATAATGCCCCGGATTGACAACTCATCAAAGTATCTCAGTTTGTTGGTCAACATTCAGATGGCGGATACACTGAATGCAAAAGAGTCACTTTTTATATACGTTCCTCATGTGCAAAAATGGAAAACCCTGGTGGTCGTATGAAAACACAATCTTCTTTTCAAATTATCTGGATGCAAATGGTTCATCACACATTTTATCACTCAAGACTTAGGTTACAATTTCTCGAGGGATTTTCACACTTCTTCTATACTTATGTCTACCCTGGGAACACCAGATTTGTGAATGGAACACAAAATAATAAAGTGCAAGGCGACTGAAAACTGAACAGAGACTATCTGACTTTAGTAACTGTTGTTAGCTGATTCAAACATAGACGTCGATGGCCCTTGATGTTCGAATGTATACAAATTCAATACCATGGTAAATGAAATGCTTAGGATATAGACAGAAGTGAACATACGTTTCCGATTATTCGTCTCCAGCCCGCTAGAATAATATATCGGGTTCATAGAGTTAGGTCGGGATATCAGCTGAACTTATTACGGAGAAATTAGGTCACTTGTCGATCAATTGGCGATGATTTTATTGGTTTATTACGTCACGCTCGTCCATTGGTTTGACCGCGCGGGTTGGTCATTGGTCCGGTGAATTTTTGGCCATGGTTGACGCAGCACATGAACAAACTGCTTTTGGTGACACAACACCGGGTCAAGCAGCTTGATTCCGATAGCTTCGGCAGTACAAAGTGTTTTTAATCGGACGGTTTTTGTTGGGATGCCTGGCGCACGATATACCACTTGGAAGGCTTTATCGGTGTTCACCGGAAGCTCGCTTTCAAGCAGACGAGCGAGGATAACACTGTTGACCGACCGTGTTTACCTATGCCCCAGCCACCGTGGATGTTACTCTCAAATTCCTTTTGAAAGCTGTCTTGACGTTCGATTAATGTAATCTTCCCAACAGGAACAAGCGAGTGAGTAGATACACACAGATGAGGTCTGAACTGTCAATCAAGCTTTGCTATAAAACCCAAGAACTGGGTGTGTGGTGAATTGGATGCGGAGTTCAGCCGTGGTATAGATCCTCTCGAAGGTCCAGTTGAGTCTACTTGTCCGCCATTCTTTGGCACTGGCATTTTGGAATAGTACTCGGATAAAAATGGGCTTCATTCTCAAGCCCTACACACCAGGCTTAGGTGGTATTCTGGTCATTTTTCTGGTGACATCGTTCTGAGTGGCCGTTGTCATGCAATACGTCCTTTACGAATTCCTGCTCACTGCCTAGAGCGTCCGCTAAACAAATTCTATGTGTTTTGTCTTAGGCGAAAGTTTGTGTACTGATCTGTCCAGTTATTACTTCAGTGGGTCCTGTGTTGAGCAATGTCATCAATTCGTCCGTGTAAATAAACATCTAGGAAGGATATTTGTCTCTGTCCGTTCATCAAAAGTAAACTTGACTAACTTGTGGGCAAGACTGAACTTGTCAAGTATTGCGCACATATCAGTATCCGAGCTGGTAATTTTAAACATATCGTGTACGTATCGATGCTACTGACTGAACTGGACTATGGTGGATTGAAGCATGCTGCGTTCAATTTTCCCATGAATATATCGGTCAGGAGATGTCCGAGGAGGAACACCATTTCTGCACCATCTGTCTTTCGATACAGCACACCGTTGAATAGAAGGTGTACATCTGTTGATAGAATCCATTTTTGCCGTCCTCGAAAAATAGATTTTATCGAATCAAAATGGGCAGAAATTTCTTGAACAGTCGGGAGGTAACCCTCGTTATTTTTTTGCCTGTTCGGCCTTTATTCCTCTAAGCTCATTAGTGACTTGGTGACCTTAAGTACTTTTTTAATGTTTTTCCATCGAATTTCTGATTTGAAAATGATCGTAAATGGTTATGTACCGTATAAATAACTTGCAATGTTCTTTTTCTCACACTCGTTGTTGGAGCGGAACGAAGTTGCTTTTTCCACAAGTCTTTTGGTTTGTCTTGGGAGCAATTAAGAGGAACCGCCGCTTTATTTTCGGGACGAAGATTTTCCGAGTTGATCGTTACGAGGGAGAGAATCCGATTTTATCAATTGCATTATTATACCGTAGACAAACCAGGGCATCCTGTCGAGGGTTTACAACATCAAATGTGCATTGCAGTAGAACCTATTTCAATCTCAATGCCGGTATCCCAACATCCAGTCTGGTATCCGATACGTAATCACAGAGAGGATTGACGGTTTCTAGCAGCGGTGTGCTCGTGAATAACGACACCAAATCCAATGAGAATGATCCCTGTGAATTAATATTAACGTCTTGCATGCACTTGAAGAAGTCAAACATATTGCGTGGACTGAGAGAGGCAGTCGCTTTTCGGATGGGTTCCTGCAATTTCACCAGCCATTTTGCTGTTGAATGCTGAGGTGAATTCATCATGTCAAGTATTAGACGGACTGGAGCACAGGGTTTGCGGACTTTTGGTATTTCATAGAGAAGGCGTACGGTAGAACCCTGTGTGACCGTATTCACTCAAAACTCGTGACAGTTAACAACTTTTCGTTCTGCAGCGATTTGAGTTAGTCAACCATTTGATGTTCAGTATAATCCGTTTTGCTCTTTTCGTTGCAGAATTCAAGAAACTTGCTCTGTTCCGAGCGAATATTTACTCAACGACAATTAACAAAATTTAAAGCTACTTAGATTATGTTTTTGTGAGTGAAACGTGATGGGTGTGGATGATCAAAAACGTTATTCAGCACTGGCGTCATTACTGTCCCTTCTAATTAGGCCCATTTCATCGGGTTCTACTCCTTTTTTCTTTTCGTGGATGGCATTGTTCTTCAAAATATTCCTCATCACCGTTCTGATGAGGGGTGGGTAACTCTAATCAGGATACTGAACAATCATGTGTACGTCAGTTTAGTTATATACGCGTGAGCACATTTCGAAGCAGGCAATCGGCGATCACTATGTTAATCGTACTGTAACTGACCTGGAATCATTGCTTCTCCTTTAGAACACTGACATCAAGTACTTTGGTGCCAGGGTGATCGATTCCAACAACAATCAGAACATTTCCAGAGCACTCAAGCATTCTAACTTCCAGTAAATGACTGTTTTGCTTGCGCCGTAATCTTTAAACCAAGGTGATAACGGGGATATCACAGAACTTTCGCGGGGTTATTTCCCACGTTGCATGAGACAAACCGGATGAATCAAAATGATTTTAAAATTCCTCTGGCAATTCATGCACACTTTCAGTTTTCCCGTTTTAGAATTGTTCCATGCGGTCTTTGGCAGCTTGTTGAAAAAGGTTATTTATTTCAAACCAGTCAGTTGTAACCGGCTGATAAGGTAAATTGTCAGAGTGCTTTGGAAGTACCCGTATGACGACTTTTGGCTATGTACGCAAATTACCATAGTCCCCGTTCATCGGTGCTTCTGTGGACTGGATGGACACACAGATCGCAAGTCGATTTAAGAGAATATTGATGCTTACTGTGTTATGGACAGTGGCGAACAGTTGAGTCGGTACTGCAACCAACTGCTATATATCCTCTCAGTGAATTCCATCCAGGCGTTTGTTTTCTACGAATAAGTTTAAATGGCCACACAAGTTTATCAGTATAATTTACGTTTTGCATGTGGGAATGAAGGCAGGGGTATAATCGTGTAGGTCGACCTCAGCTGAGTTTGATGTGTACGGCGCTACTAATGAGCTCTAACGTGTGCGAAGCCCTGGTCCAGTACTTTGTTTCGAAGTGACACAGTCGAAAAGCTCACCTGAATGGAAATGGTGCAAACAATTATGGGTGGTGTTCAGTTAGTATCAATCTAAATCCTAAAACTTAAACTAAGGACGTTAAAACAACTATTAGCATAAGGCATATTTGCACGTTAACTCTAATCCTATTCAGTCTGTATTTTGCTACAATAGTGATATTTGCCACCCCCTTCAGAACCCACAGGAATGGATCAGCTGTAATGCCTCATAGATGGTCCCTTGCTGAATATCGGTGCTCCAAGCCTGTTGCCTGATTCACACACTCTCATGACATTCATTGCAAATGCTGTTTGCGCACATCAAATCATGTCCAGAACAGCTAAGCTCGGTTTCGATATTAACATGAGTAAGAGGTTTTTTCTTCTTTCAGCCTTCTTCGGATTTATCTGCTGCACCAAGATGTGAGAGATGGATTGGTGGCGACGTCTTTGATAATTCAGATTTTCGTCATCCGAGTGCTAATCATTCGAGTTGTGTTCACGTAGCCAAAGCCATTTTTGCTTTTGCTAGCTCTGAAGGGCACGCCTAGAAGAATCATGATATGAAAGTCAAAACCAAGCTACATTTCTACAGATTCACCTCAATGTCCACATTCTTTTTTGTGGCAGCGAAATCTACATTTGCATCGTTTCCAATAGCCATGTCTAAGAAATGTGTTATCCATGCGGTGTTCGGACACAATCCAAAACACTAAGGTAATCCGCCGAGTAGATTTTAGCGGAATTCAGAGTATGTTGATGCTCAGCCGCCCCTGTTAACTAGTACATTTGAGACGCCTGAGGAATGTATCCTAAAAACACCCATGTATAGATAGCCAATATCATGTGAGTGAAATCTTGGTCAATTGAAACCGCCTTCGCCTCCAAAGGTAAATCTTAGACTATGGAAGAGTGTAACTTTGTCGTTAAGTTCAATGAGCTAGAGCAACATGTATGGGGATTCAGACACATGGTACACAATAGAACCATTAACATCCTAGACTATAGTAACGCGCTTAGGTAGCGCGGTAACAAGCGTGATTGTAATTGCGCTGGACACTTTTGACCTTTAAGTTATCCAAATACTTATAACGAATCACCCATTAAAAAGCGGCGAGTGCATGCAGCGCACATGACCTAATTGGATTTTGAAGATTCATCTAAACGAACTAACAAGCTTGGTCGTCTAGTCACCCACGATCTAGTCTGTCAGAAATTAGAGTCATAGCAGCACGCTACTTTTCCACTGTCTCTGTTTTTGCGCTAAGCTGTTTATGATGATATTGTTTGGTTTCGTATTAAGAAAGAAAATCCTGTAAGCGATGCAACACAATTCATGTGTGGTGGTGTACTTACTCATGTGCCCTTTGGCAATGGTCACTGTGACAAGTTAGTACAAAGTCGGCTGCCCTCCAACATCAACAAATACCGATGATCAATGACACTCAGGAGAGCTCACTGGTTCATCTAAATGCATTAGCCACAATGGCGAATATGGTTTTGATATTGCTTAACCTACGCAAATGGTCTACCTAGACTTGGCTAATGGGTTCTAAATGACACTTGCAACCCGTCTATTTTCAAGAAAATTACTACCTGTAACAAATCTTAAGAAACGCCAGTTTCTATCCTACATGAACACAGGGCAGTACCAAATACAGAAAACCACCATAGAAAACTACGGTTCTAATTAGTATCAATGGCTGAATGTATAGCTTACAATCAGAGTATCCTGAAGTTTGTAGTTCAGCTATAAACTGAGTGACATCAGGGTTCAATGATGGGGACTATTTTATTTTACAAGCACATGATATTCAACCTCTGAACTTTTATTTTTCAAGCTTTTTAATCTGACACTCTTCTGAATATAACAACCACCAACCAATGGGAGTGTAGTGTGACTCTTACTAAGCCCCGATTAATCCACACAACCAACTTTTATAAAAACGGCATCAGAGGTGACTTGTTCTCTAACCGCTTGGTGCCTGCACGTGCCAAACTCCCTCAAGCCCGGCCAGTCAGCTGATGGAAATTACAAAGTAGCCCAAAGACTTATTTCTGTTAAACAAACTTTAACTGCTGTTTTGCTACATCACGAGTCATTTAATAAGCGCAACAAACGGAGAGTGAGGTTATTAGATGCTACCTAGACTGGAAACGTCCAGTACAGTTCACCGCATGTGCAAGTCTGAATCGGTCTTGTCACCGGGTTTGTATGAGCTGCTTGTGCCATCGAACAACAGTGTATCGGATCGAGTGCGAGACTTAGGTCAGACAAAAAACATATTTCGACATGGATTGAGCCGGTAACGCACAAAAATTACTCGGGCGAGATAAATTTCGCGGCTCCATCGTACTAACGACAGAACTTTTGGACTTCATGCTTCTAGTGCAAAGTGAAACATCTTTCGACTGTGAGGGTGGGCGACTAAGCTATCGACCACTTCTACGGGAGTCCAGACATATTCAGCACGAGGAAGCGAGTAACACAACAATAGAAATTACGCAACAATGCAAAACAGTGTCTTTATACTCTTTAAACAGTAAAATTGGTTTTGGTCTCTACTTCTGACGACAATCAACAATTAAAATAAAACGTACAGCGACCAACAGAAAGGTACCTACTGAGAATAGTCAGTATTTTACTCCTGAATAGAGCGATAACTGAAGATAGCAGCAGATAGTGAGCGTCATGTATTAAGTTTTTGAATTGGAAACAATTATTTCAGCGTTTACGTGAAACCACACTTCTTTTACAAACGACTTTCATTTTAAAGAAATGGAAAGTAGAAATCATTCTTTAACATTGTAACAGAACTGACTAAGTTTTATGACTACGAAATATTCTTGGCCAGCAAAACTGTTTATTGTTAGACACTCCACGAAGATGAACGTGAACACTGTTTTGCACGTCGGACACATCTTCACATTCTATGCCAGTAGTGCAGTGCCTTTGTTGACACACCTTACACAATACATGTGCAAGTGTTCAATTGAAGCTCCTAGTTTGCGGTTTCCATAATGTCGTGAACGGTTAACAATTTCAACGAGTGAGTCAATCGTTTCTATCTGCGCCATACTATTTGCTTGCGACGCTACGAATTGCACGACATAAGGATAGTTTCCGTAATTGTAACATGTTTTGCCGACCAGAATCGTTCGACCGCGAAAAGGAAAAACCTTCACTGATATGCTCAACAGATAAAGTTTGTGGGATCGTTTTCATGAATATAAAGATTGAATGGTGGTGAGAGCAAGGAAGTTAGAGAAAAGTGACAGACTCACAGTCACGTTAAGTATGGAACATTCGGAGCAACTGAAAGTTCACTGAAACAAATAGGTACCTCTGATGACCAACGGGTTGCAGAGGTGAACGGTAAACATTTGGCTTGGTCCACCTTTAATGTAGGTGTCGATCATGTAATAATTTAAAACTCTCGACAGATATGAGAGGGTCTTCCTCCGAATTTTGTATATTCTCAACTAATGGCGAGCAGTAGGGGGATCTTGGTTCATGTAACTTGCACATCACTCATAACCAAACATGGCGGTTACACATCCACAGAATTTTCAGTTAGAACTTTTCAGAAAGTAGCACTATACTCGAGTTTCGTTCTTGTTAGACATCGTCAGTAGTAAGCATCCTTGTCAAGGCCAGTCATTCAAGAAACAACCGTGGTGAACACTACACCACTGAACTCACGTTGAACATGACCAAATTATCACATATAAAATTTGATAAATTCATCGTGCTTTCACAGGTGAAAAACCTAACTCACCTATTGTTTCCAGATCTTCCGAGGCGGTCGTCACTAAATATTAAATTTCAAAAGTACAACTGTAAAGGCCAAATCAAATAAATTTGGATAGAAATAAGTCAAAATAATCCAATCATAAGTGATGATGACCACATCGGAGGAGATTTTCGAAAACTTTCTAGATAAAAAACGATCCTGCATAAACCACAGGTCCACGAAAAACGTACTTTATCAGTTAATTATCGTGGGTTCACATAGATGGCACCACAAGTGCAGTCTATGTATATATATATACATAGTAAGGAGAACTACGGAACAGATTAAAAACCAACACACTTCTTAGTAAGGCCTTGTTACTTCACTGTTAATAGTTACATCCACAATTAATTATATATTGGGCTTCACTGTTCAACATTGGATGTCCTACGCACACCTAATCTAGCGATAATTACTTCCACGCTAGATAATCGTGCCACACATTACCCTCTAAACAGATTCCTGTTATCTTCTAGTTTCGGAATCGAGATTGGTCTTGAAAAATGATCGGATAGCATTCTGAAGACTGGTCATAACCAGTGAACCCGACAGGGAAAAATAGTCCTCTCGAAATGATGGTGACTGCATCATGGGCGTCTAGCACTTATCCTCATCGCAGAAAGAGAGTAATATGTTATGTAGTTGTGGGAAACGTTTCGGACGTTGTCAGTTTTGATACACGAACTGTCATCCTCACAGTTTGCTTGACTGAATCATCAGTAACTGCTGTCTTAACTCTAATCGGTGGTATCATGACCGGAGCTTCTGCCCGAGCTGAAATCATGAGTTACTTAAACTGGCTGGAACATATTTTGATTACTAGTAAGCAATGAAGGACTTGGTTGACAGGAGTTGAAGAATACACATAAGTGATCACAGCCCACACATTCTCATAGATTTTCAGTCAGCCTTTTCCGAAGATAAACACCATACTTGGGTTTTCTTCTCATCAGGGCTTGCAACTAGTGCATATCTTTGACACGGCCAGAGCTATAACTTCGACCACGCTAGCATGAACTCACCACGTTAACCACCTTGCCATCGACCACACAGTGGGCATGATTGAATCATCATATGTAAACGCCCAGCTACCTTCGATCTCGAGTTGCCCGAACGTCTCGAGGGGAAACAGTAACCGTCTTGAATTGAATCTCCTTCTCGAAAAGGGATGACTGTAAAGTCCATCGGAATAAGATAACTGCGAGCACTTGTGATTAATGTTCAGCTTAGTTCAACTAAATCCCTTAATAGTTTCCAATGGCCTACCATCCATTCAAAGTTTGTTTCTCCACTTATGTCGCTTCTTTAGGCAGTTACTCTATTCACATATTTGCCACATAAGCGTACAGTGATTACAAACAGTTGTTCGCTAGACAAGCTAAAACATTATGCATGTACGTGCTAAATCATTTTTTTCTGTTACATCAGCAGTTCGCCTACGGAGCCTACAAAGACGAAAAAAATGTTGATTCTCTCAGTTGTCGTATGTTCCTCCCTCATATGATGAATTCGGTCAACCGATTCGGCTAATCTGCTGGTCAGCAAATATCCACCAAAGTTTCAGAAAGGTTTAAGAGAACCTTACAAACAGTTGAGTCAGGTGACCGTAAACTAATTGGTGGGCAGCTGACTGGGCCTTTATGGGTAACGACAACACCATATACGTCTGGGGAGAATCGTACCCACTATCTCTGGACGAGAAACAGAAGGGTACTTGGGGCACATAGCTGGGAGACCGTGCAATTGTGGTCACTGGGTTGTAACAAATTAAGCCAAACATTTTCCTTAGCAGATGCTGTTGAGTTTCTCATGGGCTATGTCCAATTTCCCGTCAAACACGTTGTTCGTGAAATACGAAAAGGTCAAAACAGCTTTCTGCCATTTTACTGATGAATAGTGGATCACCTACTTGTAAGAACGAAATTCTGCTTCAATATACTCCTTACGTAACAATTCTAGCGTTCCTTACATCCATACGCGAAAGGCACCGTTTCAAATAATTTGTGTATGATTACTGATGAGTAGTCGGGGATTTGGTTTGTTTTCAAGTTGACCATCACTCACATTTGATCGCAGCCTTTGCATTCAGATAGACCTTTCAGCCAGCCTCTTTCCAAAAGAAGCACTAAACTCGAGTTTTGCTCTCATTAGAGCTCGTCAGTAGTGCACATCCTTGCCACGGCCGGGAATTGAACTCCGGCCATCCGAGTCTAGTGCTTCTTTTCGAAAGAGGCTGACTGGAAAGTCTATCTGAATGCGAAGGCTGGGATCAAATGTGAGTGATAGTCAACTTGAAAATGTGTGTATGGTCGGGAACAATGTAACGAACGACCCATTAGTTTAACAGGATGTTCGTAAGGTAAGCTTGACTGCAAGCAACTCTGCTTTCCCATGAAAGCAGCATTTCTTCACTTTAGCAAAGAAACCCAATGTTCAGTGAAAGTTCAAGTAGACTTACGTATTCCAGTCTTACGACAATACATCACCGTGATCCGTTTCACAAGAGAACTGCCATTATAGCCCTAGTGCAATTGTTGATCATTGAGAACAAATCGCTTAAACACTGGAATAGTCCTTAAACGTTATCTCACGTTTAAAAATTCGTCTTTACTTAGCCTCTGTAACATCGTTGCGGCATATACTGAACAGCGCTCACATTTGGACACACGGAATCCACTCCGCATCAAGGCCTGTTTAACAACGATCGGAGTGAGCACGCTGGCACGCCACCGTAAAAGCCTTCGAAATTCCCAAGGAAGTGATTCCACTGTACGCAAAGGGACGATAAACAAAATTTGCAAAAATTCAAAGATAAATCCGTACAACTAGAACTGTTTTCAGTCTTGGTGTGTAAAGACTTTATAACAAAATAAACTGAAAATGACAGCATTGCTAACAGTTTTTACTACTTATCGAGAAGCACCTTTTCAAGCCAACAATTCACCGCATCTCGGGCTAAGCCGATAAAAGCATGGTTTATCGGGTCATGGGCAATCACGCGCAGAATTAGCACTCACTGAAGTTAGTCGTCTGAGATCAGCCACAGATTTCTCGCCACAACCTAAATACTCTTTCTATTCCCAGCGCATAATCACAACCTTAGACTGAGCTCATTGCTATCTACACCGATTAACATCATCTTAGCATGCGAACCTCGTATTTCTTACCATCCTCTACCAGTGGCCGTCTGTTAGAGCTAACCTGCTCTTTCAACACCCTAGGATTAGCCGCGACGTTCCGACTAGTGGGACCCATCAATTCCCATTGGTTCATTAGTAATTTCGCTTGTTGCCGCTTCACCGCTTTCGGATTGGTCATTTGCTCGCGACCAACCATGTCACTGCAGTACTGGGCCCTGTGACCATTTCGTTTTGACGGTACACGTAATCGGCTGGGCTTGTCAGACGTCGTGGATGCATCTAGAGCCTTTAACCCAGATGAACGTGACTAGTAAGTGAACTAATCGTGCAGACATTAAAGGACACAGCACTGACCACCTAAGTCAGTTCCCTGGCCAAGTAACGAGAGTTAACACTACTATTCAGTAGGTTGAAATTAACAGGACGTTACGAGCAAATTGAGAGACGAAATTTCAGCCATCTGGGACACCATTCGTCCATTGGATTTGCAGCAATCATCCTTAACTTGCTGCAGGATTGTTGCATCCAAGCTGCTGAACAATTTTGTAGTCGCTTCCTAAATCACCTGACTCATTTGGATTGCCACCAAATTTTAGTGTGCGATTTAAGCAAGCACTGGTAGAGCCGATGATTTAGGCCACCAAACACATCGTTCTGAAAGTATAGTCTTCCTTTCATCTGGAAGTCTGCATTCCGTCGGTGTTCCAGTTTTTACTTCCGCATCAAAGCACGCAGTACCCGTGTGTCCTGTTGGTCATTGGGCAGTTAGCTATCTGCCTCGCTGACTTCTCAAACGAGCAATTTTTTGTTAGAGTACCGTGAATATCTGCTTCTTCAGAATCGAGCACAACGTCCGGTTTATCCAGTTCGGTATGACTTGTTCGTAGAAGAATATGACTTTTACGGTTCTGTTGTGGCCGGTCTCCCTACCGCTCATGAATTCTGTGATGTCTTCTTATGTACATTGGATGCAGACATAACCTTGGGTGAACGGGGCAACCTGCGCGTTGACCATAACCGAGTCGGGTCGCGATGACAATGAACTGACAGTGGTCCGGTGATGTCTACTGTGCACGAATCATTGAAGGGACTCCCACTTCCTTCGCTTGCAAATGTAAGGTTGCGACCTTCAGATTTGCCGAATTTGGTTGCGATGTGAACACACATGAAACACGGTAGTGAACGTGATGGAAAGTGTTATGGATATAGTCTCAGAATATTTCGAACAGTAAGCAGCCAAAGACCGTTATACACCATATCTAACCTTATGCTTTGGAGAACCACTTTCACCTATTCATGTTTGTGTATTGTACTCTGAGCAGTACAGGCGCTAACAACTAAACAAATATTATGAATATTTTGTTTGCATCTGAGTCGTGACTAATTACCAGACTGATATTTAAGACTTGAATGTTGAAAAATCCAACATTCATACACGCGTAGGTGAGTCTTAGTGTGAAAAACCTCAGCACACTTTTTGACTGTCTCTCAATTGGTTCAATATGTGGGCAGAAAACAATTGTCGCTAGTTCAAGTTCCCTGTAAGTCCATTTTTATCACAGTTGAACCTAGTTACTCTCTTTTGCATCTATCTGCATAGTTATTGGCAGTGAATTATTACCAGAAATAAAAGGAAACCAACGAAAGGTACAAGTCTAACTGCAAAAACATTCGTCAACTTTGGTTTACAAATCCATCCAATATCTTGAAGTATTAAATGGACCGCGATTAAAAAAGTCCTTTCGCCCTGTAGAAGAAGATCACTGATTAACGGGGTAGAAACAAAAACTGATAAATAGTGCGACAGATTTCGTAATTTAAAAGAGACCCGATAGCTAAAAAAGCTGGAATTCGACTGCATTCGAACCAGCACCAGAGACAGAATGACCTGAGGAAGCAAGTGCTCAACCAACTGAAAAACGAAGCAATGCCATAAAATCTGAAATTTTGCTTGGGTAGTCAATCTACTGGATCATTTGATGGATTCCACACGAGACAGTGAGCTGGGTGGGTAACTCAGTCCAACTGTGAAATTTCTGGCGTGATCTCGTAACTCATCTAGTAGAGCACTTACCCCGCCTAATGATGCCGTTTCTGTCGCTGGTTCGAATCCAGCCGAAGTCCAGATTTTTCGCAATTGGGTCTTTCTAAAGAAACACATAAGAGGTGAGTGTTCACTGGTCAATGTTCGTACAGCTAGGAGACTAGCTTTTTAATTAGTATCTCTCATCAGGTTTACGTAAGTAGTGGAACATTCTCACACGTTTTATACTACGAACGGTGAGTCATGATGTTGGAAGATAACGCACTTTACCGATTTTTGTCGAGTATCTCAGACTGTAGAGATGTCAAAGACAGAAAAGGTACCGATACCGCAGTCACTGTTGTACGGACTTCGGCGAATATGAGATGTGTGACAAAAGCTATCTGCACACTGATCTGTATGCTTTCATTAAATGTAATTACCTAGATGAAAAAACTTTCTTACGTTTTTGTCCATCTTCGACAAACTTCAAGACCGGTGGCACGTTTGGAAATAAGGAATCAATTAAGGCAGGGTGTGATAATTTCGCTCGTGTTTTCCTTACACGAATTGCACTAGGTTTGCACGATTTCGAGGTGACTTCCTTCCCAGAACTTGGCGGTGTCGACTGCGAATCATTGGTGGAATTCTTGGCATTCTCGAACTTTTGTTTAAGGATACCGGTTTGTTCTGCCTTGGCGTTGTTTGACAAAGGATTTTTGGGTTCCCACATCGACTTTCGAGTTGAAGCGGCATCAGTGGCGCCTTCGGAAGTGTCCCTGATAAAATCTTTCGGAGTACCGATAGTATTCTTGTCGGCCTCCTTCCGCTCTATTTTGTGTGAGTCCATCGGAACCGTTCGGATTCCTGTGAGCACATAAGCAAGAGAAGTGGACTATAATAAGGAGTAAGGTAGAAACTATGGTTAGTTGATGTTATGATTTATTTCAGATTGAACATAACCCACATTTTGTGACAGTCTTCAAATTCATTTGGGCCGTTCCGCAAGCCTAATAATCAAAGGAAAGTGCCCAATCACAACCTGGAGTGGAAAGTGTTCGGGCGAGGTGAACGCTAATCACATGAAACCGTGGTTGGACGCTTATTGTGAGGTTGGTGGCATGGTGGTTACAACGCACGGTTCACAGTTGTAAGGATCAGGGTGCAAATTTCGGTCCGAACGTGGATATTTGTCACTGAATAGTTCTAACGCGGGTCAAACCCCATTCTAACGCTTACTTTCGAAGTGAACATGCCGAACAGCTTACGTGAGCATAATTGCGATCGAGTGTGGGTGGCATTCAGTTTATAACAGACTAGATCTCATACTCCAGTGATTAACAATACGAGACAGAATATCGAACAAAGTCATTCACTTCCAAAAGAGCATCATCTTAGGAAGCCGATTACAAGTGCAAAAGTGGACAGAGTTTAGCACAAGTAAGAGTACAACGAAAGTTCCGCCGGACTCTCCAATAACTGACGAATCACATGTACCTCATTCTAATAGGCACAAACTTGAAGTACGTATATTACGACTCGTGTTACGAACTCGATCTTGCAAAAGGATCAGGAACCTTAATTAGCCTGCAGCTAATCCAACAAGCGACTCGGAACAATAATTGCTAAACTGCATGCAACAACACATCTCGAGGTCTTTGCACAGACTAACTGATGGCAACATTCCCATACTGTATAGTGCACATAAATTCAAGCAACGGCCTGAGAAAAAACTGAGCTAAATGATGACCGACAAGAAGATTTTAATATATATTCCTCACCTACGAAGACTGATAGAGACAGAATGAACTGCTTAAAATACCAGAATACAGGTGACTGGATTCTCAAGCGGGCTTCGGAACCATGCAAGATTGACGGCATGTTTTGAATGAAGGACGGTTTGTTAGTTTCAAACCTCGAGTCAAGGAAAGTCGACAGAAAACCAATTCGCTTCTTGTTGAAGATGAAAATTCTGCAAAACACCTCTAATGAGAGTGGGCCATTTAGTATATGCAAAACAATCTCCAGTTGTATTTTTGATTATTTATCAATTTACCTCTCGAACGTCATTCGGCGGATTTCCATTACTAAAAATTCCAAACATTAAGTACGGTTTGATTCACTTCTAAAACTAGCACATTAAACAATGTCCCGTTTCTTGTGTGCTTAGACACACTACGTGAGGACAACCGGTTACAAGTGATAGGCGGAGGACGGAGAGTACATGGGCTTCGAGACCTGACGCAATGATCGCCAATTTAAGCGTCTGACTGAATATCTGCTTCTCTGAAGCGTCTAAGCAGCGATGGGACTGGCCAATGTGAACAATCGATTTGGTCATTAGGATCGTCAAACCTTAAAAGCGTTGGCAACCGATACCCTCTAGGATATTTCCACGAACCGACTGGCACCAAACATATCCGTTGTTTTAAAGTTCTGGTTCACCAAACCAACGTTAAGTCAGCATTTCACTTGATAAGTTTCAAACCGATAAGTGCATTAGGAGTTCATGAATTTTACGCAAGCACCACACAACTGAAGATGATGGATTGAATTACCCCAGTACAACCCCCAACCACTGGATACTTGCCGTATACCATTCGGATACCACTGGTACTGACAAAGATTGGAAATCGTATAATCATTTCCAATTAATATACGTTTGAACAGTGCATCAATTTCTCATCAGAGAGCTCCCGTCAGACTTTACATTGATTGTTCAGGTGTTTAGCAGTTGGAGAATAGAGTGACTTTGGGTTTTGCTCTTAATCTAACCGTGGACGGCATAACGGATAGAAAACCGTAACTCACGTTTTTCTGGAGCACTTGCTGCTGGACATGGTGGGATACTATTCTGCGCTAGTATCAGAACAGCATCGATGCAAGAATTCACAGTCACATCAGAAGCAACTGTACGTTTGTGTGTGGCATCACACGACTCATTACCACTCCGACCGGACACACGAAAGTTAGTCACTTTGTGAACCTTCCTGATTAATCCGTGTTCAGTACCACTCAATTCTTCGTCTGGGCTATTGCAACTTTCATCAGACATGGATAAAAAGTCCTCTTCGTTTGACTGACAGTCTTCGGTGTCAGTAAACGAATCACCAGAGTGTACAACTCCGCTACTTTCTGAGGCCACATCTTGTGCTGAGTGGTGATCTTCGTCTACCAAACTTCCCGATGCTTTTAAAACATTCTCTTCTTCAACGTCCGATCCATTACCACTGTCGAGTTCGATTTGCTTCGGTGAAGTACATGTGGGAGCTTTCTGAAGGGGAGTTTCGTGAGCTTGTGTTTCACATGAGTTAGTTGCCTGGTGTATTAAAAGAAACCAAATACGGTTTTTGATGAGTTTCAGGGATTACCAGAAAAAGTACATAATTAAACCTAAAAAATTAAGCCATTCCATACCGTAACAGTCTCGATGTTTACAACACATTACCGGTGGTTAGAGACACAACTGTTTTACAAGTATAAAAGATGATTTGTTGGTAAAAACAGAGGGGCGTGATATACAACCAGATTTATTGTGTCCAGATGTAAAAATCCAAACAGTAAACTGTGAAATGTCAACACTGTCAACGAACAAGACAGCACCTAGAAGGCATATTTGCTACAGATTTCAATCACCAGTCCCACTGATCGTCTTTGCACATGGAAACCTTTGTCAGTAAATGGTAACCTCCATGCAACTGAACGGACCACTCGCCAACCTAACCATATCGCCAGCCTCAGATTTTGGAATAACCGATAAGCAAGAAACAAACCAACCTATAGTGGTTGGACGACTGTCAAGATAAACCTAGGTAACTTCTTATCAAATAGTCCTAAGACTTAATTTCACGAGGAGAAAATATCCAGTTACATTTAAAACGGAACAAAAATGGAGACGAACTGCAAACGGTAACTTACGCTGATGTGAACGGTTCCTCGAGGATGCACTGCCGATACACTGGTGAGTGCTACATCCTGATCGAGGCTGTAATATCCAAGAATGGTAAGGAACGATTTACTTTTAAACAGTACATGCATAGTACTCTTCTGTTTTGACGAACACAAAATGAGTTGTCGGTTGCAAACTGGAATTTTACACGATGAAACATTTGAAAGACAGTTCCGAAGGGATTTTTGAGCAATACATTTCCAGATCACATTTCGCTGCATTTCATCAGCCAGATACTGCACTTCGAAGGTCTATTTAGTAAAGTTCGATGGACGTTGTGAATCCAAACAACAAGATCAGTAACCACATACATATGCACACATGCATACCAAGGCGCATCAGTTACCAGGGAAAATATGATACTGATGAATGAGTCTTTCCGCACGCAGAGAGGGTGGTTTCCACTTAATAAATATTACCACTTTCAAAAACCGTCTACTAGAAACACTGTTGAAATCCTCTTTTAAAGCGGCCGTGGGACGCAGTTCAACCGATCATGTTGTCCATCACCACCCGAGTCTCAATATTATCAAGGTAAACCACTCTATCACCTGATCTCAAGTCTTACATCATTTGTGAAGTATCTTGTGAGAGTCGAGCTACTTACATAGGCTTAACAGAGCAGCAATTACACAACCAGGTAGCGGAACACATTCCAGATTGAATTCCTGAAACACTGATGAAAACTACAGTGCCTCATTCGGGTTAGAACGTGACACTCACAAGGTCGGTCGATCGATACTCATGGGCACGTCGACCTCAATTGAACCTGGAGAAAGATTTCTCAATACGCTGCTTAACGAAGAACGAAGAGTCCTCCGGTTCGATGGGATGATAGCAACTAACAAAATGGGACCATGCGTTTATGTACAGCAAGACTCTTTCATCAATACCAGATTGTTCCGATAACTAAAACGCACTGATGTGAGCCAGTATGTGTGACTAACGACCTTTTAAGCTATCTTCGCGTGGCAATCCTTGGGTTCGGCTATGCTAACTAGGACTTCAGTCCTACCAGGTTCAGTCATGTCAGATAGACCTAAACAGAACAACCGAACAAAAATTAGTTACGCTGACCTACTTGTTTGTCACACGGAAGGGGTTAGAATGGATACCCGCTGACACAGAGCACACCGATCGTCCGAAGGTCGACCATACCCGTCGGCGTACTTTACTGTAGGTTCAGAAACCCGGGCCAATTCTCGGAAGCATGCTGTAGCTCACAGTACATATACTGCGCGAAAAAATAATCAAAATGAGTCACCATCGTCTTATTCACTTCGCCTTCGGGCTAAGTTAGCCCACCATTGCCAAATGAGTCAGAATTTGAGTCGATGGTAGAACTACCTCGAAAAATCTATATCTCGTTGCCTCTCAGGTTGGGTTCCTCTTGTCCCACAGGTCAAACCGTTGATATCGCACATGTCAACGTGAGACACACCTAGTGGAACGCAAGACGCTGGATTGTGTGCATGATGCTAAATTGAAACAACACTGGGGAGCCGGAACACCAAGGATCAACGTGGAACTGAGCTGCTGTGGCAAGAATATCGCAGCTTTGAGTGAGACAAGGCTTGAAAACTAAAGTCAGCTCAGGGTACACCTTTTAGTGGATAGACTGCCCAGCGAACGATGCTCAGGAGTACGGTGCCTGTTTCCCAATAATTGACGGTACCAATTCTTTAATGGTGGGCGAACCACATGGTATCAACCCTCGGATTATGTCTATTCGCTTACGAATCGTTCGAGGTAAGTCTGCTACAACTCGTTTCGTTTGCGGCCCGACTGTGTATCGCACCGATGATAAAAATGGCCAATTTTGTGACCAGCTGTCCACCATACTCCGCCTGGCCTCGGTAAGTCACAAAATATTTAATCTGAGGGACCTCAGCAAGCGAGTTGGACGCTAGTCAGTGGTCTGGCCGAAACCCTTCGGACCCCAAGGTATTAGTGAAGTCAGTGAGGACAACGTTCATCTGGTCCGCCTCTGTGCCACTCACAAGTTTGTTATCACATACACTCGATTCCAACTACGTGCAAGCGATACCGAGACAAGGACACTAGTGGTTAAACATCAGTGAGAACTACTGATGTGTTGCTGTTTAGCATGACGACCATGGACACCCGTGAAACTGCCATTATCATTTGCTTGGTTACGTGGCTGTGCAACGGCGCAACACCTGAGAAGTATACATCACACGAGGAATGAGTGAGGCCGAACGTTGCACGGATCACAGAATGACCAGGACCCAGGTATTTATTCATGTTCACAAGACTGTTATAGATAGTTCGGACAGCAGCGAAAACTTGGAGTTAGGAAGTTGGAAAACGTAAGGCGAGGAAGGCGTTTCAGAACGCAGTTGCCGTTTGTTTCAACGATGCCTCACCTCAAGTAGAAGATCACGGCAACAACCATCGACACGACCGGTATCCAGAATCAGAAATACAGCTATCATGATCCTGGCAACACAGACGAGTGCAGCATTTGTCGTTTTCACAATGGGTCTAAACAGACGAGTCACCCTCCAAAGGAATCTCCGTTAAATCTTCGAATGGCCTTCTGGGGTCCAAGGACGACTGATGGAAAAGCAATGTGGGTTGATGCAGGGCCACACCGACTGTCGGCAACACAAAAATTCACTTGGGACGCTTTTTAGCCCACCCGTCTAGTCTACTAGTGAATGACTATCGGGAACTCTGGCATTCCGCGTACTCAAACGGAGGACACCATGGAAGCTTGGGGTAAGCAATTTGGTAGCCCACCAAAACAGCCAGGTACCGTTAACTGGCTGACCGTGAATAATTTACCACAACAAGATGCCAGAGCTTCATTTGATCTCGTCCCAGACTTATCAGACGTGGAGGCAGCTGCTGTACAAATACGAAGTGCGAAGGCTTCAGGTGGAACCTGTTTGTCAGTATTGGGACGTGCTTCTCCCCGGTTGGTGCACTCCAATCAGGAGAAGAAGGTGGTCATTTGAGAGTTCAAAGATGTCCTGATCGTACCATTATTCATTGGTAAAGATAGAATGCAAAATGCCTGCAGTTACTGGGGTATAAGTATGCTCAGCTTGAAAGGTACTATCAAGTGTCATGCCGAACTGAATCATTTTGGAAGTTTTGGAGACCAGTGTTCTCGGAAGCAGTGTGGATTTTGGACAAGTCTCAATGCAATCAACAGACCCAGAAGTGGCGTGAATGCAGACAGCCGTTTTATACTCTGTTTTTTAATTTCACCAAGGTTTTTGAGTCCGTAAGCCGTCAAGTATTATGGACGGTGCTCGGTAAGTTTGCCAGTTAAAGTAGAATGTTGCATGTGGATTAAGCACAGGTGTAATCGTGTGAATCGCCTTGTGATGATTATCACATTGTACCTAAAGTAAAACAGTGTTGTGTCTCGGTCCAAAACCTGTCTAGGTTATACGTGACAGTAATGTTAACAGTTGCCCTCCGGAACTCGGAAGACACTGATGAAGCTGAGTACCACACAAATGAGTGCCTGCTAAATATTCGACGTTTCAGCTTCGTAATTTTGCAATGCGCTTGCGGTCGGTTGAAGATGATGACACATTTGCGCATAGCGAAAAGGAACTTCAGCAAGTGGCCACAGCTTTCGCGATCACCGCATCCAAATTTGGATTGGATGTCAATAAAAGTAACACATTTTTTTCTTTTAGCCTTCTCTGGGTGGATATGTTGTGCCTACACCTGGGATCCGCATCAAAGAAAACAATGCTGACAGTTGCACAGGCTTCCACTGCTTAAATAGCGATCTTTCGATAGATTTTTCCGTGGACTGCGAGTTACGAACCCGTTTGGCGAAGGCCAGCACTTCTGGACATCTTAAAAGAATTGTCTGAAATGACCGCAGTCTGACGACGATAACCATTGCAGTTTGTTGTTGAGTATATCATTATGTGGCAGTGGAACTTGAAGATTACATCAGCAGGGTGTGTGGTATCTGAGCTGCGTCCGTCTACGTTATCTGAGACACGCCTTGGGTATTTGAGTATCGACCACATTTCCGAACACTGAAGTAATTTGATAAACAGACAGGGGATTTACGCCATACTGAAGCTCAGTGACTTCTACTAGGTAAGACACACCCATAGACTGGGCGATGAAGTATATTCTTATGTGGATGGTGTATCGGCAGCTAAAAGCAGGTAGGCAAAGTTTTGGAGGCTAAAAGCTGGAATATCAAAGGGTTATCCAAGTAAGCCTTTTATATTGTACTATCGTTTCAGAAACCTGGAAGGCTTTAGCTTCGAATCAGACCGTTGGTAGTACCACAATGCAGACGGGTATCCAAAAGGTCAGTGAGCAACAGCTATGTGGTCAGAATTCAAGCGCCTGGCACACAAAGAATGTATAAACGCCATTGGCAGCAAAACCCTGCCTATGTCATTGCAATAAATTGATACATGTTTTCCTTTGTATCAGTCACCAACCGTCGTCTTCTGGCAAACTGTATGCCCTACTTTTCAGAAAGCTGGCCCATGGTGTCCTTCTATTTCTTTTCGGCTTTGTAATCTCAGTGTACAATAAGGCTTTTTGCCCGAACTATTTTTTATCTTGCCTCTACATTCTGTCTGAAATGTAATCATCTATACTCCTATGGTGAACTACCTCTTTCCTCATATTCTGAAGTTTTTCTTCCCACCTTCAGTTTCACCACTGGAGTTTCTCTATTTTTGCTTCCGACAGATAATAGCCTCACTTTTCTACTAGCCTACCGTACGACTAACTAGCACTGCCTGGCTGGACCGCGAAGGCTCTCGACTTCGGTCACTGTGACAGGCTAGTCCGGATCGGATGCCACCAGCCGTGGCCGTTGACTTTGCCGCTTGGCTGCACAGCGTCCACTGAACTTCAATGTGTGAACCAGCAGACTTCAATATCTACCTGACAGTATGTAGCAACATGCGTTCAAAAGATACACTGTGCAAAAACTATGTTCTGACCCATGCGTTTAATCTGGTAAAAGGAAGAAGCTATCCGGTTAATAAGAAAGTTTGCGAAGAAATGTCAGTTAGGTATCTAGACATTGTTACCACTAAAGTGTTTGGATCCAACATAGCCGGTAAAACAAAACTCACTTTGAAATGAGGTTTAAGAATACCTGACGGAAAGTCTTTAATTTTGGTGGATTTCAATGAAAACCAACTTATAGTCAATTCAAGTGGAACACTTGGAGGACAGATCCACAGACGGCAAAAGTATGCATATCCTTGTATCTTTGGAGTCTAAACTACACAAACCAAACTTTAAATACTAATGGAAGTTTACGCTTTTTCTCATGTCTGTCACAAAATAAAGTGTATAAAGCCCGTGGTGCTAAATGATGTACACTAACTATCTACCATACCACAGCACAACACTAGGTAGCCCTTGAATATACTTGTTGTTTTTCACAGTTGAAAACATTTTTGAACAAATTAGACGCTGAGACAGTGTCTCGTTGAAGTTTAAAGGACCGATCTCTAGCGGGAGAATCAATATAAAACATTTTCCTCACACTCATTTGCCAATTAATCTCAAAGTAAGCGGATTTTTAAGAGGTCCTGGTGTTAGTTTGACGGAAAAAAGCCTCCAAAAAGTAACTTCCGGTCTACAATGTATGTATATTCATCAACACGGTTGAAACTAGTAGCAGCGTTATTTAATTGAAGAAAGTTATTCGAACTCTCTCAGTTCTAGCGTACCGGTTCTAGGATGTCAGTGTGATAGATCGCTATGAAGGTTCAGCAAAATTAGCACAACCACTATCAACCAATGATCAGATTTAAATTCTCCGTAATATTTGATGTGAGAAAACTGATGCAAAGGGAAAATGAAACGAATAACCAGTGTGGCTTTCCGGAAGTACATATATACAGTCGTGCTAATGAATCAGTTCGGTGCTCAGTACACAGAAAAGGTACTAGGAATGGCTAGTACACTCACTTCAACGTTTCGTTTCGCCGACCACGGGAGGAAAACGCAATCAACTGTCTGGTGGGCAGAACGGTTAGAATATGTGTGGACGACACCACTGCTGACTAAGTGGCATTCACACGTACAACGTTCACAAAATTTATAGAGGGATCCACTCAACAGCGAAAAGTAAGAGACCAGACGCACCTAAGGGAAAAGAGTCGTACACATCGGCTCACCCTTTGAAAGCGGTAGGCTAAACAAAAAGGTTACTCATAAACCCTCAGGTGCATTTTATGAAGCGTTTTTGCCGCAAAATTACGCCTAAAAGCGTCCACGCCTGCCGTCCAGTTCTGTGTACACTCATTCACTTCTTCTGGTGGGATCAGTCATGCTGGTTCCATTATCAGATGCCTATCTAAACGGGTCAGTAAACGTCATCAAGCTTGGCTTAACAACAGAAAAAAGAAATGATGTGACAGCGCCGTCTTATCGCGTGGTAGGTTTTAACCATTCTGTTAAAGTAGAAGAAAAATTTTGCCCAATCTGCCGAGTGAAGTTTATTCAATCGATAATCCACTTGTGTGCACAATTACTGTGAGCCAAACAATGTTCAGGACCTACCTTGACCAACCCTCACCTTGTGAGCTTGTAAAGACTCACTGTTCAGAGAGGATCTTGGTTATATGTTTGGCATGGGTTTGGTTGCCCTGATTAACTAACTGACCTCTGTTTACTTTCTAACTGTTTCCCTTGTGAAAGTATAACATGAATGCGACGTATTCAACTTGAGGATAAATAACTGAGAACGAGCTTGTTCTCCACATAGTATTCATTGTAAATACATAGAGAATTTTAACACAAATAAACATAACTGAGTTTCACGCAAAGGTGAAACACCACAAAGTTGCAGACATAAGCTGATGATCGACTGCAACACATTGCCACGGTAGACAGTGTAGTTAAACATCAGTGTCATCATTTCTTAGGAAACGCTGCGGATTGTCAGCAACATAATCAACCAAGTCCAGCTAACTGCAACTTCCTCCGATATCTTCAAGAACAGACAAAATTGATCTTCAGTCTCTTTGCTTGAAAGGCAAACACTAGATTAAAGTATATAGCTTATTAGCATCTGCTTCTTATTGTTCCCTCCTCATTCAACAAAACCTGTGTACCGCGTGACTCATGCGTCACGAAGTGTACTGCGTTACAGAGGTGTCTTAGTATGGCCTAGTGAATTAAATGCATTCCTTCGTAAATGTTAGAATCCGGCTTCTACAGCCTGTCTCCTGAATTCTGCATTTTCTATCCTTTGTTGCCAAAAGAAGCGTGAGACAGGAACAAACTTTGACGGTTTTAGGAAAATCGGCCATATCAGTTCATCTCAATCTTTGCTAACAGTGTCTAACAATGTGCAATGTGACCGGTGGTGCAACAGCATATGGTGGGTCGGTATATACTGTGGACTAGACAGCATGCAATTTCTGAAAGAGAGTTTGTGAATTCAGTAGCTACTTAGCACCTTCTGTTAATAGATAGCCTTGGACCAAGGTAGAATACACACTTATTGTGTTATCTCATAGTAGTTAGTTAGTTATTAGTAGACAAGAAAGAAAATAAGAACACCAAAAGCGCAGTATGCATTCGCTAATCTTTGTTACATATGGCTTTCTAACGTCATCAGTTTCTCAACCAAAGACAGGATTTAGTGTGTGTACACTCAGTTTTGCTGTTTGAATCGTAGATTTCGTCCGTTGGTGAGAATGATGCACATAGCCTCTCTGCATTCGACCACAGTTATCTCTGCCACTTCGTCTAGATCAAATAGACTGACAGTGTGAGTAAATTACTAGTCGAGCGGCACGTGCTTGGTAAATGTGTAAAATTGCTCCCGACAACCAAGACAGTAGAAATGCGCCATCTTTTCTGGTCGGATCACATGCATTGTGTGTCGACTGGGCGTTCGCTGTATTTCGTATTGTTTTGTAGCCCCTAGTGGACAAAAGAAACCATGAGGCGGCCAAACACTGACGACAGCAAGAACTAGAAAGGCCTTGACCGTTTCTGTTAGCGCGGGTGTTATGCGCCCGATGCTTGTTTGGGGATTTTGCGACCACTTATACAGTCGGTTTAAAACGCTCTCGCAAATGGTAACATGCGTCGCAGTGAATGGTAAACCTGTATTCGTAAGGCTGTTAAATATTGTGTCAATGGTTTTTCCTTGTTTTTCTCGCCCTCTCTTCCGTGTGTATTCGCGTTCATTTGTTGACCTACTGCTTTGTGAGTTACTATTAGCACTAACGGCAGCCTAAGCCATAGTACCTGCAGGTACAACGCAAAACTGAAAGTAACAATAATAATTAGACTCATCTGTGAATCCCGACATTAACTAAGAAACAAGGATCTGATTCACACCAAATTCGGAGAAAAAACACGCTAACTCCACTATCTTTAGTCTTTATCAGCTTAGATATCCCATCTATGATATCAGAGGTTGATGACATTACTTAAGTGAACGGAACAAAAACTTTGCAGCTACTCTCTCGGTAACAGCAGGGAGCGAGCAAGTAGCCGTGTCGATGAAGTAATAACTTTTCAAGAACAACGCATAAACCTCACAAGTGGTTTATTATGATTTGCAAGAAACGCAATACCATTCACACATTGTACAGTGATCAGACGAGCAAGTGGTCTGAGACCCATTATGAAATCCTACAGCTGTAATAACGCCTCTAGCAGATTATTATTTATCCCGCACCTGAAAAGTTATCACAGGATAAGATCTCGCCAAAAATGTCACCAAAAACACGGTGACTGAGAAAGCTATGTGTAAGTGGTTGCATTCCACCTACACTAAGCACAAATGCCTACAACAAATGTACGCAGGCCAGAGAGCACACTCCAGAGAAAAATGCAGTATTTTGCATCAAAGTGCATTGGGATACTCATACACTACCTTCCCGTCTTCCTATTACAGT
This sequence comes from Paragonimus westermani, assembly GCA_008508345.1. Taxonomy (NCBI): domain Eukaryota; kingdom Metazoa; phylum Platyhelminthes; class Trematoda; order Plagiorchiida; family Troglotrematidae; genus Paragonimus; species Paragonimus westermani. The sequence continues at coordinate 41,484 of QNGE01001956.1, read as the reverse complement.
CAATAAAGTAGGTTCAGTGGTCATTTGCGTGATATGCATATGATACTTTGTTGATCAATAAGTTTGCAACGCTTTGGTGTTGAGTCGTTCTCAGAGGTTAGAACGCCATGGTGCAACTCTTGCTTCAACAAAAATCACGTATATGACTGCTTTCTAATTAGTTGCTAAAGGAAAATTAGTCCGTATTCGAAACAATTGATGGATCCCAAGTATAACTGAGGCTACGTTCTGCATATTTCAATGCTTTCATGTATCTCACTTCTTAGTGATACTTTTTTCGCTAGACAGTAAAGTACTCCCCAGTTTTCGTGAAATGTTGAATTTTTACCACCTTCGAATTATATGGTTCACCTTTTATCGCATTATTTCTAAGGTATACATGACCAAACTAAGTCCAGTACAGTAATCTCTCCGAAGAGACGACTGGCGAGAATGATCAAAAGTTGTAGCTTTAAAGGGTGGCTTTTTTGATGTGCACGCCAGTCTAGAATCAATGGAGCACAATACAGTGAAAACAATTAAATTCCATTTTGCTGAAAATCTGTTCATCAGTACCGCTTGATATCCTTTGTTTGACGCTGAATTCTCATTCTCCAAAAACTGTTGCTGCAAACTGACAGATTTTTTGTCTAACGCACCCGCTCAATTGAATACAGGAGAGATATGTAGGAATATTCTTGTCTTAAGAAATCGCTCGTACAACTGATAAACAGATTGGGAATAACACAACGTTACGAGCAAGTTGTAATACTCCACGATTACAACACTCCTGAGAAAGGCCGCCCGAGGTGGTTGCAACGTAGAGTATTACAACTTGCTCGTAACGTTGTGTTATTCTCAATCTGTTTTTCAATAACACGTTAAACACAACTCTCAAACTGTTCAACCTCGTTCGTACTAAATTTGGTGCGGATATTTTGCGCTCGTACAATTGTTCAATTACTTCACAGAATATGCTCCAGCCTCCTTTCAGCTGAATCATCTTTACTCTTGAGTGTTTCAATTTATTTATCTTTCTTGAACGTAACCCCAATCCACTATTCTGTGTTCTGAAGCATAACGGAGTAATGTTTAGTCATGCAAAACTTATAAAATAATGATACTGAAGATTCGAAGGAACCAGAGCTGACGCTGGTATTATTAGACAAGCGTCTCAAGAGTTCAATGGATAACTTGTGGTGATAAATGTTGCTGTCGTTTTTCAGAAGAGAATCAGAACAAACTGAAACTAGAACTATTGTCTGAAGTTGGTTGTAGGGTTGTCATCCAAGGATTCTAACTTTCCAAGAAAAATGGGTGGAAACTGATGAAGATATTCTTTTTATGAAACCGGCAGCTCGTAGAGGAGTCTGTTATGTAAATAAATAGAGATTGGTAGATTTACTATAAGATTTGACTGGCAAAATTCACCTACATTTCGACTGCTTGAGTTTACGCGCAATTAAAACGATGCCCAAATTTCAAGCAATCGGTTTTCCTACGTTTGATGGGAAAAAAACAGAAAAGATAGAGAGTGGTAGATGTTGGAATTTCATATTGCCTCCTTAGTACTTATCAAAAATAACCCGAATTCAGGACTGGTGATGTATGGGTGAGGTGAAACAGCAAATGAGGTAAAGAATACAGCCCAAAACTACCAAGTACACGTAAACCTAAGACGTACATGATTATTTTTTCTACTCATAATGATGAATTAAGAAAGATGGTCGCCACTGCCTCGTCGAAACGCAGGAAACCCTCATTATTATGGCGATTTACTACCCTGAATACTGGTTCAAGATTGATCCAGTGATCCGCGGCCAATACAATGATGACAAATGAGGCCGGAAATTCGGGTGATCCCGTTACGAGGAAGTTAGACTCCACAGTCACACTATGGACTCATTCCGGCAAAGTTCCACCTATCCTCAAGTTCAAGCACTTGCTGGTTCTGCCGACAGCTTCGTCAAAGTTGTACACAAATTAATGGATACAGTGCAAAGTGTACCAACAAACCGCCCTCCTCCCCATTTGATGTCCCATTTCCTCACTCTCACCACACTCGTTATATGTACACACATATCCACGGTTGCTACCTGGTATTGAAGAAAAAACAAAACTTGCTTGTTTTCTTACTGCTGCATCCAAAAACACCTCCTGATATTTTGAATTCGTGGTAGGGGGTTCCTAATCCAATGAAACACCTCACACCACCTATGCGTCACAGATTGAAACAGGTTCTCGTTAAGGTAGCCTAAAGCAGAGTGTGCTTATTTAACTCGTATTTAGCAGCTGTGCCAGGATGAAAATAATGAACATTGTTTAGAAACGTAAGAACAAAGACGTCTAGGTTATCCAGAAAATACCCTCAAGAGGAGAGTTACACCCCATAGGTGGTGTAAATCACAACCAATAAAACTGCGACTAAACAAAAAACATTCTAACAAACAGTTGGTGCAAAACTCTGAGCTCATGTGCTCATTAAATGTGGATTGCTGGTCGTTACTGGTACGCAGCACTATCGTGAAATCTAAAAGGTAAGGGCGAAACAAAAGTTACCTTTAGTTTAATAAATGATCCAAATGGCTTCGAGGCTTTAACAAGTATGTAAGAAGCGTACCTGGGACAGTGTGAAACAGGCAAGTTGATCTTGATGTCATCGGAGATTAGGTTTGTGTCCAAGACTGATTGTTTGTGCGGAACATTTTTTGCTGAGCATGTATCTTTGACAAACGACTGCGTCTTTCTCAGAAGTACAACTGTCTGTGCGGTCAGATTTCGTACCGAAACTGCATAATACGGTGGACTATTCGAGTACACCTTTACGCAATCTTCTCCATTGCCTTTGACTGGGTCGGTCTTTCCCAACACATAATTATCATGATTCAATCGCGGAGTTTGCCTCTCTTCACTCATCTCCAACCGAAAGCGCTCCACTTCCTGTTTCATCTCCTCATAACTTTTGACAACACGCCCTTTGTTTGTCTCAAAATAACTTCTGTCAGAATAGGGTTTGTTCCTCCCAATACATTTTATATTGATCGGAAGTGATTTCTTATAAAGCAGCTGCACCGCATTGGTTCCTTCCGAGAGAAGTTTGTTTGCAACCGTTTCTGCCAAGTGCTGATCGAGATCAACCGCAAGTGAAGTGAGGCCACAGAAAGTCGGATGTCTAGTTGGTTGACACCTACGTTCTTGAAGTACAACTGGAACATCGAAATCAAACTTTGGAAGAAGCCTTGGTCTCGATAACAGTTTAGGATTAGTGCCGGGCCAGTTCGCATGTAAATTTGATTTAAATTGATCAACAGGCTGACTGACAATCTCTTCAAACTGACTACATAAATTCTTTTCATCAGGAATAACACCTGACTTGAGTGAACGTGAAGAGTATAAGGAAGGATTATCATTTCTAATACTATTGTTTCTTCCTGGATAAAACAAGAAATCCGTGAGTTCTGAATTGATAGATCTATGCAAATTTTGTTTCTTCGACTTCTCTGCTACGTCATAGTTTCGGACACCACCAAGCTCGCTCCTGAATCTTGCGGCCAATCTCTGACTACCTTTTAGTGTACCCTGACCAAAGGTGTCTTTCTTTCTTGCAAGAAGCCTTTTAGAGGGAGGTCTTAATTCACTCGAATCCATAGTTTGAGAATTTGGTCCGTCCCTCAAGGCGGCCAAAGAAACTGGCCGAATAACCCTAGCAGTGTGCATGAAGTTGTGCTGGTGATAGTCGTTAGCTTCATCGTTTTCAACGGTATCAAATGGGGAACGTATGTAAATAAATGGGCTCGTAATCTTGTTCGATGTAGGCAGTAAGGAAGAGTGGTTGCCTCGCCGGGCGTACTCAGACTTATTGACTCTAACATCTGAATGTGGTGTGACCATTTGCCGAATTCCTAAAAACTATAAGTGTCGTAACTCGCATGGTCCATACTCTCCATTCGAAAGACGATGAGGTGTTCTGTTAGTTTAACTGGATTTGTTTCATTCAGTGAAGCATTCGGATTATTGAGTCCGACATCCTCAAGCCATTACTTTCGATATGTATTGGTGGAAATACTGCTGGACCGTTTTATCCCGCGTTTCTATGTCTCGGGTTGCGGATTGTAAAACCGCGCGTACTTCGACGAATTTATCAGGCTAGTTTGGGCGCAGTAAAACATATAACTTGTTTAGCAAAGCAGTGACAACATTAGACAATTTATTAACACCGATTGCTCTTGACAAGTTTCCGTAATTTTTTAAAAATATATCCAATTATTTTCCTTTGTACGGGAAACATTCTGTCCCGGTAGTGGGTTCACCATAAAGAAATGCTTNAAACACGATGCTAGAAAATAATACGGATACTATCAAGGACAAAAAAGCTAATACACAATTAATACGGATAATATCGAAAACGAATAATACAATACTCAATGAGTTATGCTATTCGACAAAGAATAGCAGTGATCGTGTATAATTTTTTGATGCACCGGGCACCAAGATAGCAAAAATATGAATAGACAATGACACCAAGGAAATTTAAACCAGATTTCGAGTTACCCGCCTAAGAAATGCTTGGTATCAGAGAACTTGACGACTAACCTGCGATAATAATTAATCTAATGAGTCATGGGCTGGAATCCCAGTAAGCCATGCCTAACGATATCAATAAGGGTAGCTAACCTGAGCTTAATATACCGCATAACAATTATTAGAATTCTGTTATTTTTACACCGAAAACTCCAGAGTTGCAGTGTCCACAATTAACGGCCAAACCATCTCCCTGCTCGATGAATGAAAAACCGCAGGAGGCCTGTTTCACATACGTACACAATAATGATACCATATCCGCTGGCCGATCAAACAGAGGAGGCCTGTATCATCTTCGTGTTGTCTCCCACCGTCTTCCGCAATACTATATAGGAAATAATACCGACAAGTGTGTCCCCAAAGGAAGCTCGTTGGATTTCCTCGGATAATGCATCGCCCAAATAGACATCTTGCCCCTGTTGAAAATTTCAAGTCTGGTTCCATTTTTTGACCATTTCTTGGTAAATTGAAATATATTAATGGAATTTCAGTCTTTATTCGGCTGAGTGTTTGAAGCCACTGAAAATCACGAGTGCGTTGAACTGCCACCGGAAACTGGAGTAGCCTCTCCATCCACGCAGGGAACGCAATGCTGAGCCAACCGATTGATCTTTTTTAGTTGCAAGTCCAAATCCTCCTATCCGCTTCGCATCAGATGCATCAAGAACGGCCTTTGTTGTAGGCACAGAGCAATACTCAAGCCATGACTGACAAGTCCACGCCTTTTCTTCCAATAACTATAACCTGCACAAACAAATACATAGCTTGAGGGCGTGAACTACTAGGTATTTACCTCGCTACCCGCAAAGTTGGGCACATAAAATGTTTGCAGGTAATGACCAGGACGACTTTTTCCCTACTGCTGTTTGGCATGGTGTCTAGTCTCTTCTTCCCACATGTTCCGCGAGTCGCGAGACCCTTCCAGATCCTTCGGTTTTCCAATTCTTTTCCGTTTAGAAAATGAACGAGAACTTGCATCCGGAAGGCAGCGTGAGGCTCGTGAGCACTATGAATCGTAGGAGGTTTTATGTAGTATACGAAAAAAATGCCTTGTGGAATTTTTGAGTGGATATTTCGGAAGAAATTTTATTTAGGTTTACTGCATCAAGCTCAGGGCAGAATGCACTTATGAAACGCATCAGCGCATTTAACTGTGTTTTCCGACAACCGGGGCGTCAAGATTCTTCAGAATCTCGTGAGATTGTAACGAAAGAAGCCGATAACTAACGACATCTGGTTAAAACGGTGGATACTTATGGCTCTATTCTCCAAGTGAGCTCCCTCCGCGACAACGGGGGGAAAGCATCTTGTGTCCTGAAAGGCGCTTCGCAGAAACTTTGTAAACGTATGCTCAAAATTGTTGGGGATCTCGAGAACAACTGCTGGGGGTGTTGAATCCGGACGTTTGATTGTACTCTAAACTACGCCCAGTCTACTCGAAACGTCTGTCGATTGACTGGATCTAGAATGTCCGCGTCTGTAGGCAAACAGCATCTATAAATTCTGAGCCCGTCGAGCAACCGATTCGGATCCAAAACTGAGACGGTCATGTTGACGGGTCTCTTATTAACAAGGTGCTCAGGTGCAGAGAAATCGTTGTAAACCAAATGAACGAAAATAACGACAATCCTCGGCATGGAGTCCGCCAAATATGCGAGATCGGAGATTGACGGTTCACGTGAATAAGACTAAATGTAACGCTCACGTAATGTTGGAGCGATCAAGTGCACATGAAGCCAGAGTACACATAAACAATGCCTCGGAAATGAAAAGTAGGGAACAATAATTTCGCGGAACTGTGTTTTCACGAGCAAACGATATCAAGATTTAGTGATACGTCAAGAATAACATTCGTGGGGGAAAAGATTTGTAGCGCGTTATTTGAGTGGTCGCGTCCGTTTTTGCAATGAAGTTTCGTATTAACTACCAAGATTCCGAACGGAAGGAGAAGGATGAACGAGAATGTGATAAATAAAAACAGGGAACGTGATCAGTGGCTCTTTATAAAGCACAACAACCACCAAACACTCAACTCAAGCAGCCACTTTAACACGAGGTTTTGTCGATGTCGTAGTCTTGCAAAATCCATTTCTTCTGAAGAGGTGATTCCCTGTGTTATGTAACCGTTTTGAGGACCATCTCAATCGAACGCAATTTGTTTCTGGAAGGAGAGGCAATCCATGATGAGGGCAGGTTGGGTGAATGTTCCGAAGTGGGTTCGGTTGAGCTGCTGGTGGGACTACCAACAATAAAAGACGAAGTGGCCCACTGAGAGGACTATGATGGGAATCATAGTGAATGAAGATGAGCAACTGACCGATAACTGTTCCAAATTGTGTAGACAATCCACACGAGATCTTTCCTCTGGGGCGCCTTAGATGGCTTTCCAAGCAGACGTTCTATGAGACATGCTTCCTTGTTCATTTTTATAAGAAGTGGTTACATTGACTGAGAGCGTGAGACCAAAATTGTAGAAGGTTTTTGGTCTCTGTTGAAAAACAACGGATAGCGATTTGTCCCGCAAAGTGCATCGCAGTCGACAATTCCAGTGACCACACAGATTAAATCCCCAGGTGGACGTGATAGTAGTGCGGCGCGGTAAACACATAATTCTACCTTGGGGCCACATAGATTCTTGACAAGGTTCTCGAGGTGACTTTTCCCCCAACGCCTAGAGTCTGTCGTACCAAGCGTGACGAGATGATAAGCCACGAAGCAAGAGCAGTGACCTCCTAAACTACAGAAAATTTCCGTGAAGTACCTGCTCTCAAATTTCGGTCTGCCTTCTTTCGTCACGACAGCCGAGTGCTCAAGTAATGTTATCCAGAGTTCAACAAAAAGATGCAATACGGTTGGGCGGTTGCGTTATGTGCCAAGACAGCATCGGGTGACCGCGTAAAGCGATTGATCCTGCCAAGAGGGTAGGACACTATTAGAAGATAGTAGGCGACTGATGTCGCGGTGCGGGTACGACAGACTGAGAAAAATAAAAGGCGCCGACTTATCGGTACGGATAACTGGCAATGAAGTTTTGTCTTGTTGGTGCATAAATCGGGCGTTGGCCCAACCTCTGACGTCCTTTTGCACACGGAGTATATATCGGGACTCAGCATGACCCCCGACCGTATGTAACATGGGCGATATTATGCGGTGTGTTCGACATGTAGAAAAAGAAGGGGAGACAGTGAACGCAGATATCCATTAGATGTTTCTCAATGGATCGTACCAGCAAATTCTGGCGAATGTCGAGCTGTGATATGTAGGTCTGGCTGCCGACAGGAAACGCGGAAAGCAGTTTTCCAACATTTTGTGTTGGCGATGGCGACAAAGTTGTGACTCACGTCCAAAGTCGACACTGATATGTTATCATCCGTTTATGAGTAGCCGAAAATTTGACTCGGCTTCCTTCGCCACCACCGTTTCTCAAGACCCAATTCAGCCGGTGCCATGCGCATCCATATTTGCACGTAATTGCATTTATCTTCCATCTGATAAGCCATTGTCTTATTAACTATCAAGCGATTCCCTTTCTGGCCTTTCCATATCTCTCAATACATTATACCATGTTCGTCTCCTGAACATAAACAGGATTCAGCTAACAGTGGGTGGATACTCTTGTAGGTAACAACCACTTGCGAAATTTAAGCGTTCGAAATATCCGTGCTAAACAACATTTAATGCGAAACGCGCAGAATGTATCATTACTTCTAGTGCATTGGCCTCAGCGAAAATTGCACCATGTGGCTGGTATATAATATCCCTCAGCTCTGCGGGAAGTGCTGGCTTGACGACAGTTAAAGGAGTGAAGGGGAACCGGCTTGCTCGTTGAACGACAAGAAGGTCAGAAGCGATAAATTCAAAGATGGAATTTTTCTTACTCTATATTCGTATTTGTTACATCCGTGTGGCTTGCGATGGACGGATTTCGACAGAATTTATCTGAAATGAAATCAGCATTAGGGCTCTTGATTGAGCATATGTTCACTGTCATGTCTGGTGTTACAGTTGCCAAGGAGGCGGCAGACAGTTCATTTGCAGAGATAGAAAAGGCTTCGGCAAGAGTAAAATATAGAGCGACCGGGGACAGCAGTGTTGTTTCGTGAAATCGATTCACTCAACGCCATCGTCAACCGCACAGCTCTGGCATCGCCCCCGTCTGATTTCGCAAGCCTCGTACTTTCCAAACAGGCTGCACGCCCAGTCCACCAAACGATCGCTTGTGCTTGTTAGTTCACGTGATTGGCTCAGCTGAGAGAAAGCAATTGGGAAAACGCTAGCTCCGAAATCCGCCAATGTCAATCAAATCAGCATATCCCCCATTTGTCCCTTTCAAAATTAAGATAAGCGCAAGCATCAGGCGAAAACAAAAGTAAAGTTCCAAGAGATATCAACTGAATATTGCAGTTTTAGTTTCCCACGTTGCGATGTCTACCTCCAGAATCTACGTCTTTCGTAGAAAACAGGGAAACCGTGTCTGTTCACGCCGAAATGATGACCGCTTCTTTGAGCACGAACACAAATACCGAGAGAAACGGAGTCGTTCATGAACGACCGTTCATGCTACCCACCACAAAACCTACTGAACCCACAGCTACTAACGCTGACAACTAGTCAGAAAGCCTTCCTAGGGTCAGCTTCACTGAGCATTTTTGATAGAGCTCCCGAACGATTGTGAAAATGGATTCCTTTCAAGTTTTGTCGTCAACAGACGGGATAATCAGGTTGTACGGATATAAAACCAACAAAAACCCATTTATAACAGGGTTGCTGGGAATGGTGAAGGGGCGACAAGTTGAGAAACAAAAATTGGCGAGCCGGCGCCCCACAGACGTGCTGGCGCAGCCTGAAATTTAAAACGTGCTTTCGCATTTGCCAAGGAAGGCTTCAAAGAGAACTCTGCAGAACAAGCCGGTTCCGGACGCATCGAAGTCTACAATCCACTCCTCAATTCAAGGCTTTGTCTGTAAAACTGTTCCCCACTCTTATTTCTCTCTTCCGGCGAAAATAAACAAACCAGCGGTCTTCAACTGCACGTGTGAGAACAGTCTGAGTCTGTTCAAAAAATTACGAAAAATCACCCAGTTTGCTGATGACACTGCTCCAATATTTTCTCGCCGCTATGTGGCTCACTGATGGCATAGATACCAGTAAATTAGGTGTCTCCAATGTTTGCTACTGTGATAAATTCGATGCTGCGTGGCTTCGAACAACATGGCGTAGTCAGGACACACTTTTACTTAGCGATACTGGCCGTTTAGTTGTACGAATATGGCACTGTTCCTGTGAGTTTAGAAAACCTAGGATTTCAGTGTCTTCTCAGTGCGAGTGATCTAACCGCGTCAAACTGGCCATCATTGTATCATTGAGACTGAGAAAACAGACCTTCCGCTCCCCTATAAGTGTGATTACGGCTGAAAGCATGAAGACATACCAGCAACTTGACACAGCATCGTCTCCATCAGATTCCTTCTTTGCTTGACGTCGTATTCATTGTTGGTAGCCACCTCGTAGATGCAGTGCACAGCAGACCGTAAATTTGACACAGTGACTACTCCCCTCAGGCCCTTGTTTTATCTGCTACCGATTGCGTAACTAGTAAAAGGCTTCCTTCGAAACTCCAATCGGGCTGGTCTTCGTGATCAGAGAAACCGCTGCTGCTCACTCCATCTGGAACATAAGTTTGTGGGCTGGGCGATCGTTCTTTCCATGCCACATTTCAAAGACAGTACAGACTACGTAGTTTCGTTCCACTGGTTGTTCTGGCGTCGCACACGCTATCGCTTTTATGACCGTTCCCCTCTACTCGCGATGCATGAATTAACCGGAAACTCGGGAGGCTTGAACGTTTTCCGCAATACTCGAAGTTGGTGCAGACGAAAATTTGGGGGGCACAATATGTTCGTCCAAAAATATGTGCTAGTGAGAGTTTGCGCAAAAACAGATTTCCTGTTGAACGGCTGGCATTAATCAGTGATAAAATAACCTACAGCTCTTCTTCAACGACTTCCCAGATTGCAGAAGTCTTGCGACCTTCCAGCCGTTGCTGAGGTAGCCGGGGGATACTGCTTTGTGATCTACAGTGCTGCACTCTCAGAATGTCACGCAAATCTGTCTTTTCGAACCTTTTGGCAACCATTCCTCCTGGCTGACATCCTGTGGTGGTTCCGGGAATACAGAGACAAAGTAATTTACTTAGCTTAACCCCAGAGCCAGTTTCGACGCAAAAGTAATATCATCCGGAATAAGCAAATGAAGTATTTATCTTTCGAGCGAAACTCCACAGCTTATTGTCAACAGCGCAATTAAAAAACAGTAATGGGAAACAGGTTTACCGACAGTCACCACACGTTGTCATGGAACGGATCAAATAATCTCTTCTCTGCAGATAATTCCCGTAATGCGTTGGTCCGAGAAAAGATACGCCCCAGGGTTCTGCAAGAAACATCCGCTATTCTAGCAGAACTCCTCCATTGGCTGTTCCGAAAAGGTGTCTCTATAAAATCAAACATGGTCACATCCATCTCCAATGTTAACGCTCGAGACTCCCTGATTAGCCATCATCCAGTTATCCTTACTATCTTACGGCGCAACATTGCGCAGCCGTCTATTATAACGCACCTTCTTTTAACGCTTCTTGAAAAACTGCTATTTCTCCTTCATCCAGAACCTAGTCTTTCCTATCCATCCATAAGTTGTAAAAATACCTGTCCTGCTGGTCAACAGGAACCATTTCACTCCAGATGTCCCAATCTTTCATATTGCCGAAGCTTTTGACTGTGTCCCACATGATCACTCCCCGGGATCTTGATGAAGACTTATGATTTGGAAGGCAGGGTTCTTCAATGGATTTCCCATATTCTTGGTGGCAGAACTTTCGGATTTCAGAAGAATAAGTCGAAGACAAAAATGAAGAAATAAGTTCATCTCATACACTCCCGCCCATCGTAAACATGTGAATAACATGAAAACGAAACCAGCAAGGCTTAAATAGAACGTTTGAAATTACAGGTCGGGCTGGATATTGATTGGTACTCAAAGCTAGAAACGCGGCAAACGAAAGTTGACGCGCAGTTGTTCCCGCGTGTATAGAACTGGTAGTTGACGGCTTGTCAGTAGTACTGCGACATATTTGAGAACTTGTGAGCTTTAAGCGTTCGCCGAGACAACAAACAAAGGTGCAGTATCTACAGTGTATCCTGTAGTCGATGAGTGTCTTCCAATGGACGAAGTGGAATTTCTTTTTCGCTGAATATCACTCAATAGCAGACGAGCTAGCGCAACTCTCTCCCACTTTGGAATGTGCTCCTTGGCCCTGGTTTTGCACCTCCTTTCTGTTCTACCAATGTGTGTTTGCTCATCTGCTTGAAAACTGTCAGATACGATAGGTGGTAGAAAACGGGTTTTGCCTTACGGACGGGGATAGAGACCACCTCGTCGCTTGTGAGAGCAGAACGAGCATTGCCGCACTATACATATGTTTGGACGCGACATCCAGCATTACTCCAAAGTTGTTCACTAGAGTGCCACCTTTGAAAAGAGATTGGTGCGGACCGATTTTTGGGCAAACAAACATTTGATTTTTCCGCAGAAGTAAGTTTATTCCCAGATGAAACGTTCTGTGAAATGGTCATCACGAAATGGTTCCTACAACACTGATTGTTCAGCTTGTAATCTGCCCCGGGAGCACAGTCTTGACCCCCCGTAATACAATGTGTGCAATAGTGACCCTTTTTATGCAACAGGACCAAATCTTATGAAGTTCGTGTCTTACCCCGTCCATGCTGGTTTACGGTACACCGAAAGTCCAACAGATTCATCTCAGCAGCATCCAATCAGGATGACCAAGAAGAGCAAGCACTTCTTGCCTCCACAATCAACTGTGAATGGGGATATACGTAGAATGAATAAAAGTCTGAGTCGTTTTTTCTGCTCATTTCTTGTTTTTCCCAACCGAGAACATGCCGTCCACATAAAGTATGCAGTTGCAGTTCGTTCACAACTAAAAATAGGGCCTGTTCAGCTTCGACCGTGAAAACATCGGCTAACCCAGAGCCCAGTGGGCTCCCGTGTGAGGAGCCAATCATCTGTTGAAAGCCTTTGCAGAACACACAAATTATCATATACTTCGTGCACAGCAAAATTTAACATTTCAAACAGACAGCAAGAGATAGAAGACAAATGTAGTTTGATAAAACGAAACCACATAAAACCTATCGTTTCTCCTAGTGACACGTTTGTAAGTGGAAAATTAACGCCACTAGAACACAGTGTTTCTAATATTTTCTTCACATTTTGAATGTACGTTATCAATTCCAAAGTGTCTTTCAACGTACGCACACAGTTTTTGTCCAAGAGGTCTCGATTTGTGGGCTCCAAGTAAACCATACAGGTTTGATGTGTACAGGTTTTAACGTGCGATACACTATCGCTCATTGATGTGGCCAAGAGTATGAGAAGTAAATTCACCTCGTAATTTGTTCCTTCTGATTAACCTATTCAAATGACCGGAAAAGACCCAATATTTCAGAGAAATTTTTGAGCTGAATCCGGACCAGTTCCTTTGTCCCCGCAGTGATTTCTGCGGAAGTTCCCCAGGGATCAGTGTTCGGTTTTTCGTTATTCCTCATTTTCAATAACCGCCTTGTGGATAACACTTCCAACAACGTTGTCCTCTATGTTGACTATATAAGAGCGCGCTATATTGTGGGTTGACCTTGGCTTGATCAAACGTTAGTCGGGTGGTTGCAGTCTTCACCTACTTGCTGCTTTAAAAGTAGTCTGAGCTCACTGTAGTGTTGAATGTCGAGAGAGTTAAATCAGGAAATACACTGAAAGTGGCGGCATATTCCGTGAGACTTTGACAATTTTACACACTAATACACGGACTCAAAACTGGAGCCCCGGGGTGCCCGGTATCAGTCAGTTCAATCGCTATGCTATCTAGCGGGCGTCTAATGACCTGGTTGACAACCATTGGAAACAGGGTGTGATGCCGCTCTTGGGGACTACAGCAGGTTTTAAAGTCAGAATGGGGTTACAAACCTAGGGAGATTTTCATTACATGCGCATTGAACGAAGTTTGGAAGCGATACCTAAAGATGTGATTAGGGGCCTCAGATAGGAGTTCGTCTTGGTGACTGACAATTCTGTAAAGAAGGAATTGCTACCTAATTTGTGTCCGAAGTCGGAGCTTGTGGAGCCTTTCGCCGCGACCTCGTCTGTCGCTTCCAACCACTAAGATAAGGAACTGTGAAAACAATTCTATACTGAAGGAAAAGTGTGTTAGAATTGAGTCACCGCTATGTCTCTAAAATTCATGCAAGCAAACATCAAGAATTTTTAATTCAGACAAAACTTTTATACCACAAGCGAGTGACAAGTTCTCCAGCTGCCCGCTGAACACGTCCGACAACGAATGTGTCTTTTTAAGCTGGTGTACTCAACTCCGCTAAGGTACTCAAGCAACGGTTTTTATATAAGGTCTCTAAAACGTTCGAAGTGCCCTTTAGTCTAAGCCAGAAAGGTCCGTTTATTCCTTCTAAGAGTGGCGAACACACGCTTTGTGGCTATCTCGTAATAATACACGAAGGATGGTGTGGGCGACATCTGTCTACCCAGCTCTTTCCCCAGATCGGTTTGCACTAAGCTCACTGTGCTGAGTGCAGCGTGATGCACGACGGCGTTGTCAGACAGCGCAGCGTGATTTGTATGGGCACTTACCGTCATTTAAGTGCAGAATGCAATTTTCTGACCATCACTTATTCAAACCAATGTATATTTGCAATGCACTGGGGTCACTGACATTTCAGCATTTTTGGGCCATCAATGTAAAAAGAGAGCGTTACTGAAAATATTGTCTGCGAGGCCGTTGATGTTTGTGAGAAACGGAGGAGGACTGAGCACTGACCTTTGAGGAACCCCCTCGAAATTAATGGACAGTGAAGTAAGGTCTCATTCAGTTCTGGCCCTATAAGTTTTGCCAACAGAAACCTATGTAAATGTGGCGAAAATCTCAAATTAACTGCTATCGGCCAATGGGATATACTAGCATTCCGTGCAAGATAATGGAGCACTTATTGAAGTGTGTCATTCTCATCCACTTCTAACGGAACCATATCTTTGTTGGTAGTCTGACCGACAACAAAGACAATAACCTCATCTCGGGTGCTACTTTCTTTCATTTCGCCAAGGCTTTTGACGGTGTCCCACACAGCCCCATGAAACACGATCTGGAAGCCCACGGTGTTTTGGAATACCACCGATCCCTTTGCACTACAGGTTGATCTCGACGCAATCAAGCGCTGGTCGGGAGATTGAAATCTCCCGATAAGTGGAAACAATTGTGCTCAGATGTAATTCGCTGGAGATTCTAGCAATGTCTTTATGAGTCATAGTGCATTCAGCACAGACAATAAAATAAAAATCGACGTGATGAACGATCTGGGCATTTGGCTGTCATCTAAACAATCCTTTGCCTATTATCACGAAATGATGGCAAAAAAGAATTTCCCGCTCTTAAGGTGATTAAGTGGGCTTTATCCCGCATAGACAGGGAGGCGTTTCAAATGACTTACGGAGTTTGTATGAGAACACCCCTCAAGTACGCTCCTCGGGCCGTGTGTATCGGCTTGAAGAAAAATATATCGGCCTTTGAGCGCTTTCAACGCACGACTACCAAACTATCCACGGGCCTAGGAAATTTTGCGTACAAGTCTCGACTTGAAATCCTTGATTTGAACCCACTTGAATTTCGGAGAACCCCTTGCGATTCAATTCTCACACATTCCTTCTTTAACGTAGGTCTCGGGAAACGGTTATTCACTGTGACGACTAAAGGCGGCCGGTTGAGACATAGCAAAGAGCATTTCGAGCTCCGTCCTCAGAACTTCCTGGGACATCAGTTCTTTTCTTACAGGGTTATTGACCGATGGAACAGCCTTCCTTTCAATGTCATCAACAGCTTTTCTGGAAATCGCTTCAAACCACTACTTGGCTCTCATTTACCCGAAAACTCATCACGCAAGTAATCTTACTTTGTTCTTGGTGTTCACTGTAATTCCTGAGAGCAGTGATATACTTTGTAGTAAATCATTGCCCTTCAGATCAACAGACGACCGCTGAAAAGTGAGCAAGAAAAGCCCACTAGATGCATTAAACTCAGGCCTTTGCCTCGAACTCGTGTATCAACTGCTGACTCACTGACACTCATTCAAACCCTGACACAACGGAAGATCTAATAGTGTAACAATGCAGATGACGCAATAAAGATATCACATTAGGTTTGGACGAATATTACTACTGTTACGCATTCCTTTATTCGTCAAACGCTTTGTTCTGTACTGAGCAAATAAACTTAGAGTTTGTGACTTTGTACGTGCCAATACGTTTAGCTAATGAAGGTCTTGTTTTCTCTAATACTCCTGTACATCCATAAATCCGGCTTCTTGTCTCAGGAATAATAACTGCTTACTGCAACTCGTACAGCGTTTTCCCCTGTTTGTTTCCGCGGAAGGCTTCAATTCAAGTACGATTTATAAAGTCATTCAAATCCCTAATTCAAAATCTTACAGTAATCCGGGAGAGCCTCCCCGTGAACGCCATAATTGGGGCTTGCCTGAGAAGAAATTCTAGAACAAGATCGAATTACTAAATGGAATTGAACAGAACGAAGTCTGAGGAGAGGCCATTGTCTTTTTCTCCCCCCAGACTATTCATGATGGTCCGTATGGTTGTTACACATGACCGACTGAGGAGAAGGCCAGATTCTGTAGAAAGACAAATATTTCTCTGTTGAATGCATCAGGATTGAGCAGTTAAGCAAGCGCCTCGTTATTTTTCACGCAATGACAGTAGAGCAATTGAGCCATCAACCTCCCAAACATCAAATCACAGACGATGAAAATAGAACAAAGGAAGATCATCCGCAATATTCCGGAAAGTTCTGTTTCTGCTTCAAATGCCGAGTAAGAATATACTTGAGAAAGTAATGGCTACAAATACCGGGGAAGGTTAAGAAATACTTGAATGCCACAGTGGTCCACGCTTGGGTCAAAGCTGTTTCTCTTGTTTATCAACGACCTCCAAACGTCTCCATTTCCCCACTGCTTCCTTACGCCGATAACAGAGAACTGTGGCCTCAATGGAGTATCAACTGGCTCTTCAAAATCTTCTCAACCACCTAGCTCAATAGATGGGCTGTTAAATTTTACGGATCTAGATGTGAGGTTCCAGATAGTCTGCATGACCCCTCTCTTTCATGCCACAGTGATGCGCACCCCTCTGCTGTTGATGTCGGGAGAACTAAGGTGCCAGCGATAAAAAAGACCTAAACACAGCAACTAATCGTGGAACAGTGGCCCGACAAGCAGACGTCAGGTTGTACCTGCTCACAAAACCGTCTGGACTACACACCCTTCACTGAACTGTTGTGTCGCACGCCCGTTCCCATCTTGAGACACACATCCGAACCTGTGTCGGTTACCTCGTTAAAGAATCCCTTGGGCTTGAATTCTTCAGATGAGGAAGGTCCAAGGCCTACTCAATCAGCTCTACCTCACAAAACCTAACCGCCTTAAGGCATCCCGACTTGCGCACAGACAAGTGGAGGGACCTCATTCTGACTTGCCGTATCCTAAAGGAACCCCCGCGACCTAACCTCGACTTACCGCTAGGACTATGCGCCACTGCTTCTGCAGGCATCTTGAAAAAATTACCTGACCAATGGGTCTTACTGATTTGTGGGCGTAGTTTCTCCAAAAGAGTTTATCTCCATCGGAATGCTCTTCCGTATGACGTAACTGATATCCGGAGCTTGTCCTCATTCAGGTGAGAACTGGACGAGAACATGCTTAGACTTCACGGATCCACTCTGCATCATCCAGGATTGAAGAACGTACACTACTAACCTAGGAGCTCCATTTTAAGTGGGAAAGTCTTAAAAACTGTGTGGGTTATTCCAATGCCGTCCAGCATGTATTTATGCATCGTGACTCCACCGCCGCTTAACTGGAGTAGTGATGCACCAACGGAGCAACCTTTCTTTGTGTGGCCCACGCATTTTCACCTCTGAATTCATGGAAGCATGGTCGAAATTTTATTAACGGCCGTGGCAAAGACAGGCACTAGTGACGACCCCGAACAACAGTAAAACTCGAATCCAGCGTCCCTTTTCGAAAGAGCGGTGTCTAGAGGAGTGTGACAGCCGCTATCAACTTTGTGTGCTGTTTAAGTTACGCGGAACAAAACCACCTAGCATCCACTGGAAATCATTCCCGTCTCACATGGACACTAACGAATATTCTATCTATATCAAACATATTTCTATTCCAAGCAAACGCACATCTGAGTACCCATTCAGTCCACACTCTAGAAATAATTGGCAACCCTATCGTGAGTCTCCCAGCCGAAAGTGTCCATACAACATATACTGAGGGATTTTACCTACAGTAATGTAAGGCGGTGGAAAAGAACGAAGGTCTACATTTGGTCTAACACCAGCAACTTCAAATAAGGTGGGTTTTACTGTTGGTCCGCTCTTGTCCAACGCACATAGTTTGTAAGTCCAACTAAAATTAGTTGTTTTTCTCTTCTCCACAACTTGCTCTCTCCATTCGGTTTTCGATTATGCTCCGCCACTGTTTTCAATCAGTCATCATGATTTTTGCCGCGCGTGTCACATGCTGAGAGGACGCTGATCGCATTGAGGTGTTAACGATCTAAGTAGATCCTTATTAAAGTCCAAGCCGAATTACCAACCCAGGATAGGACGCCGCTGAAATCTAGACAGTCAGTCACTGACATGGGGTGTTGAGCATGGTCACACGGCTAAGGCGTAAGAAAGTAGTATAACACATTGTGCACATGAAGTCAATATGGTGGCTACGGGTGTGAAATTGGTGTGTACGGAGTACAACAGGTTGAAAGTTGATCCACATTGTGTAAATTATGGTTTGCTGTTCACCGTATTCTGATACAGCAGTTGTGTTGGTGTATTTTATCATAGCACAAAAAGTTACCTCTTTATAAATATTTGCGACATTTCACGCTCTTGCAGAGTCTCACGGTGGTCGTTAGGACGTAGTAAACTGAACATTGCCGTCCTGAGTAGTCCACACGCTCCCCGAATACCCGAACTAAACTCTCAGTAAGTCTCATTGTGGGCCACGTGATCAAAGCTACACTCTGACGTTGCGCTCAGTCTTCACTGCAAAAGTACACGTAAGGATCTGCACAAATTCCGTAGAAACTTTTGCATTATTCAATCCGGCTCATCTCCCGGAAAATACCACCCACGACTCCTTAAAGGCATTGTTGCCTTCTAAGGCGTGGCAGCACACATCCGATAACCCCATCATCATGTAGCCCGGTTAAACCCTGGCGGGGTATCATTTCATCCCGACATCTCCAGGGAATAGTACGAGTTACTGAAGTGTAATAATAGCGGTCGCCCGTGCCACTCCGTGGCGCCGTTGGTTTTCTTAGCAACATGGCCGACTGCTGCAGGGCTGGTGGTGTCCCGTCAGTCACGTCGTAAGTAATTCAAATCACCTATGATGTTGACCCATTGCGCACACATTAATCGTGAACTCGATCAAACGCACGGGTGCGAAATGGTTAAATAAACATGCCGAATTTCGTAATATACAATCTACTCCAGAACTACGGGTAATTACAATAACGGGGTATTGGTTTGACGCTTCGGTTCTGGACTCTGGACATTAAACAGACCGCCTGACTGTATTGCAGGCTCACAAAGCCAAGAATAGGGATGGCAGGTTAACTCTCTTTGTGGAACTTTCATTGGAACAACCGAAAAACTACTGTGATTTACGAGCCATTTTTGTACACCGTTCGCTTGAATAATGCTGTTATTCTTTGGTTGGGGTTATACAGAAACCTCCGTCTTTTGATTATACGAAATACGATCTCATCTTAGTTGGTTTAGAAAGACACCTCCATAGGCTCTCATATTTTTTGCTGAGTGATTCCAGCTGTCCAAAAACAAACTTCCCTGCCTTCTCATACATGTGTTCTGAGGACTCCATTTAAGCGTGTTTCTGCCACTTGGCGAAAACTTCGGATTTTAATGAACGTAACCCACTTCGCAAGCTGATGACGTGGTCTTGCCCATTGTATCATGATCTGGGTCTCACCAATGAGCACTTGAAAGCTAATAACCCCGAAGTCTTTGCCCAATAAGAGCGTGGTGATTGTGCCGTTATCATGTTCTATTGTGTTTTCAGAAGTGGTCAAACCAGTTCTGTCACCAATAATTGCATAAACTACCACAAAATGAATGTGAACGCACCGTGTTCCTATGTGGCGACTTCAGTTCAAGACGAAATAAAACTCATAACTTGTTCCCGGACCCTTCATCAGATTGGTAGACATTCTAGTCATAGCCGTTGCGGAAGCGACACCAAGAGGTTTTCAAAAACACAGAAATGGCCATTCCGAACTAGAAGTGGAAAACTCAAGCTTATTCTTAAGCGGCAGAGTTCGCGGGTGAGTTGCCAAAATTCCCAGGCTGAGAATGATTTAGTTGCCTATGGGAACATCAGAAATTGGTGTGACCCGCTCATCCGAAGAGATCGCTCGCGTAATCAGCAGTGATTTACCGTACGTTTCGTCAGTGCTCCAAAAAGCCTGTTCCGGTATACATCCTCAACTCGTAAAACAACTTCTGCAGCGTCACAGTCTTGAGTTCTACAGGATCTACGAGATCCGATGCAGGAGCCGCAAAAGTTTTGATGAACTTCTGCGGTAGCGCTTTTGTTCACACCCTTTCAGCTCGTCAGGGTCACCTCACAGGTGGCACTAGCGCCGTAGACACTTTATCAACATTCGTTTTTGCGAAGCTACCACGTCTCACGGATGTTCCTCCAGGCAAGGACTGCGTTACATCTAAAACTTTGCTCAAAGCCGTTTAACATTTTGCTGAGTCTTAGACTATCACCTACGCGGGCCGCATCAGGCAAGCGGATGCCCGGTAACCGAAAGCTTGCTAATAATATTCCTGTCCTGAGCGGTGGTAGACACAATCTTCCTGGAGATTGTCGCCTAATCACTATGCAATCTTACTCGCGAAAAGTATTGGGGGCGCCTGTGTATAACTCGATTCACGAGTACTTATCTTTTTGCAGCCCTTTTATTAATTTGCAGCAAAGCTTCGGATAGGGTTTGTTCTTGCATTGTGAATCAGCTAATAGGTACTGAGTAGCGGACAAAACCAGCTGACCAAGCGGTTGGCGTTGGAGTCGTTTACGTCATCTTCGCTGGAACTTTTGATCGGGTGAACCACTCGGCTTCGCTCAACAGTCTTCATTGCTATGGTGTGCACAGTAACCTATTTAATCGGCTGGTGTCCTACCTTGTTAACCGATACTATAGCGCACTCGTCAACTGAGTATCCCAGTTACCACGACAGCTTTAGTGGTGCACCTCAGGTTTCCATTCTAGGCAAGTTTATTTTCCTGATATTTGTCAGCGGCCGTCCTCTTTCGATTCACTCTGCGGTTTCACCTTTTTGCAGAAGATGTTCAAGTTTTGCGGTAGTTGGGTATTACCAACCCCCACCCTACTCTACGAAACCAAACTAATCTCTTGTTCATCTGGTCTCAGACGAACAGGTTTACATCCAACGCCAAGAGGTGTGATGATGTGCTTGTTCGACGTTTGTGCAGTATTGCCGTGGTCTTTGTTTCCTGGGAAAGACAAACTGCTCCTCAAAGCAGTTCAACTAAGTGCCAATAAGGCTGGTTATAGATTGAAGTCTGAGCCATACAAGCTACGTCCCGCGAAATGAAGTACTCATTTACCGGATTACTGTCGGTGACCCGATCATCACATTTTGATCGTCAAATTGACGACGGTCAGTGCAAATCGGCGCCCAGTGTGGCCACATCGAACGCTTTACAGAGCCTCTTCCTCAGCCTTAAGATACAACACAGTCGACCGAATATATATGTTTTTTTCTCACCGCGATTACGTAAAACATGGAATGCCCTTCCAGAGCATCTAACCTCTATCAATTCCGTCTCCTGTTTCACAGCGGGTCATAAACATCGTTTTGCCTCAACCCAGGTGTTCAACCTCATTTTGAATTTCGACATTATTACGTTCAACTACGCGTGTCTGCACGACTGGATTCGGAACTCTCGAAAGCTACCGCATACTGCTTGCGTTATCAATCCATCAAACCATCACTAGTCTTCTCCACGCAACACGACCGGCCACTGGGTGTTGCCCCGATTTTAAGACCGTCAGGCAGGCTGTTAAGTCCAGGGTTACCACCACTTCCTGCGCAATAGGTGCGGCGTCCGCTGATCCACCGGCTGCAGACAGTGAGGTATGTAACGAAAGTGTGAGTGACACGATATCACATGCGTCAGACACTCCTGAAACAAAGTCAAGCAGAGTTACCTCGGTTGCTCTGAAAACACTCTCGCTCATCAGCGCCGGCAACTTGACCATCACATGTGAGAGGACACGACGGAAGCCCAGGAGCCTCCGCTTGATATTATCCAGGAAGTCCAGTCTAACTGTCATGGAGAGCTGCGCTGAGAATGACGCAGTCAGCCGACTGCTCTACGCGTGCTAGCGCCGTTGCTGCTGAAACGTTGAGTTCCTCTGTTCCTGGGACTCCTCAATTGTTCATACCCTTCCAAAGAGTTTAGCGAGCTGCTTAGACTTTTGCATTGAGCAGGATAAAATGCTCTGTAGATTTCTGTGCCACGGTGGCATAAACCAGTGTATCCAGAAACTTTATCATGAGGTTGATGAGAGATCTGGATTCGGCATATACCGGCAAACTTCGGTTACCATGGGTCACGTTCATGTCATCAAAGTTGACTAAAGTCGTTCTTCTGGTGGCACAAACTCTTGGACGATTCTGGGGCTTCGGTTTATGAGATTATGCGGTGGACCAAAAGTCAGGGGCAAGAGATCGTTAAAGAAGAGTCTGGAACCACTGGTAGGTCTCCAATTGTTTTCAACACTGGTGTTGCCGAACCACTCAACGACGATGTGGAACACAACAGGAGCCAGTGGCGATTCCTGTCAACTGCACTTGAACTTACTAACGTCCAAGTGCAACGTATTCACCGCAACTTCCGATCCAAATCCGAACCGAACGGGCTTTGGCCACGACTAAAAGTAGTGTCACTGCACAGAATTGGGCGATTTTATCATCGACTTTGCAATATCCTTGGCAGGATTTCGTTCTTCTCTACTTGGTTAAAAAAAACGAGGTTCGTGGTGATCCAACCACTGCGGTGCCTACTGATGACAATAATGTAACAACTCGCTAAAGCCCGCTTCCGTGGATTCGGTAACCTTTACCGCCGTCGCGTTTTTGGATTGAGCCTTTTATCCACAGCCCCATGATAATAGTCATTCATTCACTATTGACACTGTGAAACGCATATATACAAGCCAGCTCCGCACGCTTCTTATTCCGCAAAGCCTTGGATTGTTGTTGTAAGGGAACCATCGTTCAGCAGCTCATACCTAGATTCTAAGCTCGTTGGAGGGGATATGATTCATTTACTTGGTGATAGGATTGAAGGTAGAAGTGGGGAATCTGTCATACACGCAAACAATTCTCCAAGGGACTTTACTTATAACACTTCGGCAACCGCCGAGATCAGGAAAACGCTTTGATGTTCCGCTCGCCTAAATCGTTCCGATCGTTGGCTAGTAAGAGTGTACTGTCGTCTTCCATCTCCCCATAACACACAATATAGGCTGCAAACTTCCCGTGCTCCTCCTGAACAAGCAAGGAGAGTCCTACGTCGTCAAGAATATTTACCGTGATCTGAGCGCTCGATGGCAAATATATGGTTTTCATAGGTGGCACACAGGCCAAAGCCCATTTCGGCAGGATTACATATCCACTGAGTAAGAGCTGGTGTACGATGAACATGCATAACCTGCATGTTGAGATTGAATGAAAAAGCACTCGTCTCACGTGATTTCATATATTGGGTGAAATGAACCTGCATTTTCTAAACAGCATAATGAGGATCAGTCAATCTTCAAACAGGTAACGGGTTCACGCCGGCGTCGCGTGTGCCGGAGACAATCCTTCATCATTTCGTCCATCGCACGAAATTGAACAAAATGTTGAAAGAAGACAGCCTTGACGCACGCCGCTCATGGTGCTGAGACCGCTGGACAATTAACCGTAAACCCTAACCGGAGGTGGAGTATAGGAATATAGCGCAGACAGAGAGTTCGCACACTTGGTTGGTACACCCAAGCGTTTAGGCGATTCTAAGAGAGCGGATCGATCGACCTAATCGAACGCACCTGTATAGTCGAGAAACACAACAATTTTTGGCCGGCTGCCCATATGACGATGCTCCAGAATTTAACGAACAGTAAACATTTGATCTATACATCGCCGCCCAGGGCGAAACCCTGCCTGCCTGTTCTTCCCTAATGTTCACCTCCCGAGCTGTGGTGAGTCGGCGAAGTATAATGAATGCTAGAACCCTAGAAATGACTGGGGTCAAACTAATTCCCCTATGGTTTTCACACGAGCCCCTTATACCTTTCTTGAATATAGGAACTATTACCGAGTGAACCCAACTAGAGGGGATAGTTTCCGCCATCCACACAAGTCGGAACAAATGAGTCAATGCCTCCACTAACACCTCCTCACTTTCATTGAAAAGCGCCGGTACCAGATCATCTGGACCGGCAGTCTTATTACGCTTGAGAGCCGCAATGTAATTGCGGACCTCAGTCTCAGTGGGTGGTTCCAAGTCCACCAACCTGGGCACTACATGACAAGTTTACGGCGGAAACGCAATAGAAGCAGGAGGCCAGTCAAATTGACACTCAAAGTGTTCCACCCACCGCTCTATCCTTCTAGATTCATTAATGATGAGCGTGCCATCTGTCTCGCTGATAGTTTTACTGACAGACGGTCGCCTGGGACCAGTGGCACGGATAAGCTTAAACAGTTTGCCAGTTTTTCCTGAAGCAAAAGCCGTCTCCATTTCCTTAACTTTTCCCAATAACCAAGCCTCACGATCAGTCTTTAAATTACGCTTCAGTTTCCTATGGTCATCTCTTCTAGACTTGTTATATGAACTATCAGAAGGGAGGTTCCGTCTGGCTTCTAATAACTCCAGGGATTTCTCCGAGATCCAATGTTTGTTCATTCCATTTACCCCCCTGCTGCATGCCAATGTACCTGTGCCACGAATGGCCTATGTGACCTGGGTCCAGCAGCAATCAGGATCTTCGGAGTGAGAACTGGTAAAGCAGACTTCTAAGCTGGTTTGATACTTGTGGTTTACAGACGGTATTGTCAGTTTCTCAACAACCAATCGTTGCTCAGCAAAAGTGAGTATGAAACAACAACGTACCAGCGCATGATGTGAATCCAATAAGAACAACAGTCCTCAATGGAACCCCGCCACCTATAAGTAACAGCTATGTGGTCTACCTGAGGCCAGATCTGATTCAGAGAGGGAGGGCGCAAAGTATAGTAATGACGCGCACGATGCCTAAAACTAGTGGTGTCTAAAAACAGCCTATGCTCAGCGCACAGCTGCAATAGCCGCCCGCCGTTGTCCGAGTGATGTGATGCTAGCCCAAACCTGCCACCTAGACGAGATTCGGCCTCACCAAGGCGGCCGACCTGGGCGTTCATATCTCCGGCCAGAACGACCATATCCGAACCACGTGTCGACCGGATGAGAGCGGCCAGATCCGAATAAAAGACGTCCTTGACACTTCAGAGAGATACCTCAATGACGCAGGTGTTTCCTGAATCAAGAGCGGCTTCCTTAACATTTTCCCACTAACTAAGCTCCACGATCGGCCGTTAGACTACGTTTCAGTTTCCCGTGGACATCTCTTCTACCAGGAGGAGTATAAGGTGGAACGGAACTGACTGTCAGTGTTTAGGTGACACAATATGGTCTAAATGTTAATTCACTGTGTTACGCTAGTCGGGTGTAGCCAGTTGCCGTGAAGCAGGTGCTCCTGCACCATCCAGAAATTGGCTAGTCCCAAGCTGTCGGGTCGACAGTAAAGGGCGAGTGGTGGTGACTCTATATTTCAGGCGGAAGCTGTTTGTGGCGTGATCGCTTGCGCCCAATGGTGCACCAAATTTTGACGATAACCACTATGTGGAATTCGATAGTTAACATCATGTCTATTCACGACAGTATGCGATCTTCTCTTCATTTTGTGGGTTGGTTGACGTGCTCAAAAGTACGTAAGAGTGTGAAACTCAGCGGTCAAAGTTATGGAGGTTAGTCCACTGGGTGTGGTTACCTGAAACGATGGCGGGAAATCCTCGGGCCGTAGTGGTCCGTCCAGTGATGGAGTGCATTTTCTCGTCCCATCCTTAGTTCGCTGATGAGGCGCGATAAGTGATACCAATGACGACGTGTAATTAGTGATATTTTCTAGTTATTCACAAAGACTAATCCAGAGAGAACAGGGCCAGATCCCCAGTTGAGGCAGTGCGTGATTCAGTACTAATGTAGACTGCTACGACCAACCCTCTGATGACAAACTGATTGCCACAAATAGAGTAACTGGGAAGACTTTTCTTAGCCGGATATATCAGGTGTTGGCCACGGTGCCGCCACAATTATAATTTTAGGCTTCTGTGACCTGGTAAGCTGTCGTGATTCCTGCATCGGTTTCTTTAGAGAAGGAGCACTAATGAACATAGAATATCAGCTAGACATGTGTAGCTGTGTACCTTTTCCGGAGTAGTTATTGCCTTCAGATGTGCAGCGGGTACTTTCCGGGTCAGGTTGACCCTTTCGAGGTCGGTTTTGTCAGATTTCGTGACTGTGTGGGAAGTAAGAGGCTACTGAGGATCGCCAGGAGGACCTACTGACACCTTGATCGCATTCGCAGTCTTGAGAGGTAATCCAGTAAAGGATGTTCCACATTCAGATCATGGTCTATCGGCATAAATTCGGAGCCGGTAAGGGAAGTTGTTTTTCAACGTGTATCACCTCTGAAGCAATACGGATTACACCTCTCTCATGAACTAAGTGATTCGCAATAATCGGCAGGATAGTGTGGAAACCAAATGTGTTGGCAGTGGGCGTTGAATAGAGCATGTTTTGCATCCGTTCAGGCACATGATTAATATGGCTCGAAGAAACTTCCCTTGGTTAATGCCGCGCTTATGAGCTAGCAGTTCATAAACATTTTTCAACTCCCCTACGCTTCGATTCACAAAACTACACGTTCGGTCGTGTTGTGGGCTTTTGCGGTCACCATATGCAATCCATTGGATCCGAGAGACCGCACAAGAAAAGTCGGATTTCGCTCTCAGATGAGAATCGTCCGGTTTGCACGGGCAAGAAGTCGCTTATGGAAGTTTCTCGATGTATTCTGTCCGACCGGGCATGGCAACGTTTGCGATGTATGCATAGTTTGTAGGTGAATTTCCACATCCAGCTTGAATAACGTGCAACTGGTCATCCGCCTATTTATAGAACGACGTGTTTACGCTCCTTGCGGCATTGCAGACAACGAGGTTCCGCCTAGTGAACTCAGGACACTGATCATGACTTGGAGTTTGTATTGTGTTTAGAAGAGAGAAACAGCTGCGCGATCCTAACAGTCGACCAGCGGCTGAGAGCATTCCAGGTTTGGGGCAACGGACGACTGAGACGCATGCGCACGCCGGGACCCAGTTCCACCGAGTTATGTTTCCATTTAGTGTTTTCTGCCATAATTTGTTTGCTGGCGACTATGGGAGGCGGAGGGCTTTGATTAAATGTAGTCATGAACAGGTCATCTGGCATTGATACATGAAAGATGGATGTTGTGGGAGATCGGCAACTGACTGAGTGCATTGTTTTACTTGTGCTCTGATTGGCGTTATCCTTAGGAATATTTGATCGGCAGTTCAAACAGTGATACCTGGGGGCCGGTGTGGGTGAACCTCGGGGCCTCACGTACAGATCTACGGGAACTCAAGGTCGCACTTTCAGCGACTCCAGTGGTTGCAGAAGCCGCAGGCCATGACATTGCTGCGAGACCCTACAATCTTTGAAAATGATCCGCAAACGTCAACAGTCGGATTGCTTGCACGACCCGTGTCAGCCAACTAATCTGCAAAGCCTTGGGGATTCGTTAGGTTTTTGTAGTCAACAAGTCGTGAAAATGGTTCTATCATCCATACGGAGAACGCACAACAAGCTGCACCTGTCTACCTACAAGTTATAATCTGCAAGTGATAATTCCCCCTTATCAAATTTGTGTGGGGTAATCAGGATGTGTGAGGTAATGAAACCGACGGAAGAAATGCACGCGGAACGTGTGAAATAACATAACTACCGTTTCAACTGGCTACTTCAGCCCCTTTGGCCGACGGTTTTTCAGTTCGCATCCCCATGGAAACCGTTGACGACCTTGACGTTTTGGACGTAAAGCTTGAGGAAAGCGACGTCACGCTGAAATATGTAAATCTACAATTTATAATTGCGACTGCCAACACACGCACCGGTGACTGCACTCACGAAATAAAGAGCATGCTGATCAGCCATAACCTGGCGCACAACGTCAACTGGTGTGGAGTCAACAGTAGGTTTTGACAAGTAATACCGTAATCGCTAAGGCTATCGGTAAGTCACTTATTCCTTGAATTACATCATTCCAAAGTTGCTTACTATCGCACGCCAGTTCTTGGTTCCGAAGTTAAATAACTCATTCATTACCGCTACTTTCAGATTCCGCAATGCGTCACCAATATCCCGGCGTACCTCATTCATCCATTTGTGGGATACGTTTCTTCCTAAGGGAGGTGGCGCATTACACCTGATATACAAGTGTTTTCATATTCCTTGCCAAGCAGGCGTACGCACCGACTACAAGGTTCACCAAGTATTGTTTGTAAAGTCCATCGGTGACTGTCATAAAAGATTCTCCGGGAACATAACCGCCGTGATGAGGTCGAGGGTTGCTGTATCATCTCTTATGGGACTTTCAAGACTCTCTGCTTCTAATTCCGAGACAACAGAGATATCCCGTGCACAATATGCATTTGTCTTCAGCAACTCAGACGAAACGGAACCATGAACCACAGCGTTTAATCCCAATCGTCCTTCAGACTCATTCTCTAACTTCACTTCGACCAATATACGCGCCAAGTTACTCCTGCGTTAATAAGTCGCCGGGGCTTGATGAGTTACCTTCACCTGTGCTTAAAGAATGCGCGACTGAGCTGGCAGAACCGCTTGCTCGTTTTTTCAGCACTCTTATGACCGCTAGTATCCCAGCCGCTTCGAAGCGTGGCGTGGTCTCTCCCATTTTCAGGGGCGGGGATGGGACAGACATCATCAGTTTCTGACCGATTGTTATACTGCCAAGCTTGCCAGAAGTAATGTAGAGTATGACACTATTTCGTAATGGACCACTTAACCACTCACCAACTGTAGGCATCGGAGCAGCACAGCACCAGAAATGATCACTCATGCACGACCAACTTACTGGTTGTCGCTGACTCGTGGATAAAAGCTGTCGAAGAAAGCCTAGCAGTTGGTGTTCTTGAATTTCCCGCAGGCGTTCGATAAAGTCAATAACAGTATCCTATTGAACAAAGTGAATGGACTGGGCTTGTGCAGTGGAGTTTGTTTATGGCTCAAACAGTACCTATTCTGTCATCTAAACAGGGTTAGAGCCAGTGGCGAGCTATGCGTGCCACTGAACGCCATAACTGGCGTGCGAAAAGGCACTATACTAGGTCCTTTGGTGTTCTTCGTCTATATCAACGAACCCCCAGGTGTAACTCTCCCGTTGTAATGTACGTTGATGACACAAAGCTTCAGCGAGTTTTACGCAGCGCCGGATGCTGTGCATCTGTGGCCCGTGGAAAACCCGCTGCCTTTCAACACATCTAAGTCAAACACAATGCACGTTCGATATCACAGTATCAGACCAGACCACTTTGGTGCCGCAACCCTAGCTGCCATCCATCGGGAGCACGAAATAGGTACCGTTTTTACATCAGGCCTTTCCTCCAGTACTAACATTACGCTGCTGGTAAGAAAAGCCAATAGCAGGTTGGCAATGGTCAGTAGGGTTCTCGAGAGTTTCCCAATCCATATCTATGACACACTGATGAGGCCACTACCGAAAGCCAATATTCAGGCATGTGCACCCTACTGAAATGAAGACGCAACCGCTCTAGTTGTCACCCAGGGGATGGCTGCTAAGAGGGTTGAAGGTCTGTTTTCTCAATCGTATAAGGATCGTCTGTCGAAATTGAAGCTACTTCCCCTGGCCTGCAGGAGTTTGAGAGGGACTTCATACTAACACACACAACCCCACGCTCTACGAATCAACCCAACAAAAACCTTTTCACAATCGCCGACACGGTAAGTTTCAGGGGCCATAAGTACAAGGTTTCTATACCACGTACGGGACTCTTATGTTGACGACGTAGTTTTGCCGGCGCAATCTACCTAGGTGCCTGACTGCTGCCGGATGCTTCAATACTCAAGACAAGGAAGCGTTTCAATCGTTTTGCGGGGTGTATCTGAGACCGCTACCCGTGTATGCTAATCAGATCGTGCATACTGGCTTGATGAATGGCATACTTGCTGTTGAGCGTGTGAAGCGTGGCTACCAAACTGGTCAGGGGTTTGAGAAATTTCGCGTACAAGTCCCGACCTGAAACACTTCATCTGTATCCGTTTGAATCCCGGAGAATATGGTCATCTGACTCTCATACACTTTATTTTCAGAATAGATCAAGTAGAAAAGATCTTCATCGCAACGAATGGTCACGGCCGACGAGGACATGCCAAGAAGCTCTACAAGCTCCGCACAACACACACGTTCACGATTTCAGTAGTTCACGCAGCCGATTGTCAAACTGAAATCGCATCTGCTGTGAAACCAAACATCCTGCACCACTGATTCATACCGGAATATCTTCGGGCGCAGATATTGCATAGGTATCATAATTCCAATTCCACAAGAAACCAGTGAAGTCGGCGAATTAAAGAGACGGCCGAACGATGAATTCAGAAAGCCAGAGGGCGATGTGCATGTGACAGTACAACTGAAGAGACAGACAATCAACAATGACAACACTTCTAATAGCTTCCCATCGAAATATTTCCTTTCAGTATTTCGCGCTCACGACCGTTAGTCCTGTGCGCCTACAGGAGGTTAGTTTGATTCGATTCATCTCAGTGCACAGGTAAAATGACAGCCGGGAGCCGAAACATCCGAGTTCCTGCGCCGATATGCCGAGATTGTTAGTTTATCGAGCTAATGCATATTAGTAGCATGTGTTGTATATATAATTCATATATTTCGTACATGCTTACCATACATGTATGGTAGCAGTGTTGGTAGTATTTATTACGTATATAACGCATCTCCCGCACGTGTTTTCCCTATACACATATACAGATATGCACATTCATATCTGTATATATGGAAAACGTGCGGAAGATGTGTGTTATATACGTAATAAATACTACCAACACCGTTCAGTACGTTTATGCATATGAATTCAGGTACACCGGTATATATACAACATTAGCTACATAATATAAACAGATACGTTGTACACGTCATGCATATATGTGTACAATTAAACTACACGCACATCCATGGAAATCGCATGGACAAATCAGCGTAAGTACGCAAATATTGTAAGCATCGTGTATATGTGCCGGACGGAAGATCAACGAAAAATGGTTAGTCAATAGCCGGAAATTCCCAAACTGACAAAAGTTTTCGGATATGACCTTGAGCTGACCTTCCCGTTGCCTGTGCGACGCGCAACGGAAACCATCAAACGCGCACGGATTTGTCATGAGATTACCTTCAAACTCCCTCAAATCTTAAACTTCCTGTGACGTGAGAGTTGCCTTGCTATACCACTGCGCCGGTTCACATTACCTAGTGAATGTAGATTTACCACAACCCACTAGCATCAGAGTTAGTGTGTTGGCGTATGTATCTCAATTTTGCTATATAATCAATCCGCGCAATCTCCACTAATTTAGACTACATTCACTAGGATAACACTGTTCTAACTATCACCTGTGGGAACGCCGTTCAACCAATCTGGCGCTCGTTTGAATTCCGGAGGCCGACTGGAATCTCCGTCGTCATTCGTCCTCTCTGGTGGCTGCCATGCGGTTGTGCCTAAGGTTCTCTCACGTCCAACCCCTGGCGCCCTTATTTGTTGCGTTGAAGTCTGCTTATGAACGGCGAGTCAATCAATGAATAAAGTTTGCAGATTCACCGTCTTCTCACTGCGACTTCCGATCCACGTTAACATAAGGCTGGGGAAATCTTGGGCGTACAAACTTAGGAACTTGTACCACGATACGAGTGAGCCCGTTCCGTGAATTATATTTGCTGCTTCTCATTGTTCATTACGACCTTTATGTACGCCATGTTGAACTATTTCTCCCGTGTTTGTGTGCTTATATAAATTTATACAGAGCAGTAATTTCGTGACCCACATCCATGAGTTTCTAGACGCTCATATGTGTTCGGAATCATGTGTGTATATCCAAATGTTGCAGTCAAATATCTCATTCTAAGAGTCGGAGCTCGTTGAGGTAGATGCAAGGGAAAACGCCTTAGATTTTCGTGTCCTTGATTACGTTCCGGACGACCCAGAGTGCTGGCTAGCGCAGCTTGATCTCCAATTTCTGTTTTCGAGCACATCCCGGTTTATCAGTTCGATACATGGTACAGAGATTAAAATCGCCGAAACCTGTGTTATGGCTCAATTGCGTTTATATTAACTTGCCCTCCACTGCAAACGACCTTTTCCTGTCTTTTTTGATCGTTGGTATGGCTGCTGTTGTGATTTTCTTCTTGTGGCACTATTAATGCATAGTTGCTAAAATAATGTAAACATAGACGTGCGATGATGCGGACAATATTCCTCACATCAGGATGTTTTTTCTTTCTTAGAAAATGGATTATATTCTGAATTTCAAGCAGGTGTTTGAGAATGTTGAAATCCGCACTTTCTCACAGTTTCAAGAATGGCTTCATAAGTACATCTAGGATGTGCCTTTTATTTACGTCCGTGGGGCGAGTAGTTGATCAAAAACAGTTCTCAAGCACAGCAAGGCGAGTTGGCTTGGTTCCCTGAAAACCGTCTAGGTCCATTACCGTCGTACGATACATGAAAGGCGTAGTAGCGTATGCAGGAATTTGCGACCTGTTTAGTGGGCTAACAATTGTTAGTTTTAACAACTCAGTTCTTGCGACACGCTGCAGTTCACGATTTCATGTAGCCCGACGAAATGTCTGTCCGGTTCTGAGCTCTTCCCAGTTAGAGCACAACCACCCTTTCAATCGTTTGGTAAATGAGTCGTATCCTACAAATCGAGGACTCACCCTCACTAAACTGAACGAATAAAGAAATCTGTTCTAGTAGAATACACCAAATGCCGACATTAGGCGGTATGTTGCAAAGGTTTGCGAGAAGTTTATCGCGACCTCTAACGCCGGAAAAGGCCGCCGCGAGTTGAAACCTGCAACTTCCAGTGAAATTCTTATGTAAGGATGGTAACGGATCATTAGGGAACCTCGAGGACGTGCTGCTGGTGATCAGTACGATGGGTGTTGTGTGCACCATGCCGGATGAAGACAACAGATATACGCATATATGCTTTCCCCAGCGGACGCAAATTAAACTATGCCTGCGTTTCCCGCATGTTGTGAATGGAGATTCCACCCAAGGGACAAACAGGCAGAAGTATGTCATCAAACGTCTCCTCATGCTTTCGAAGCTGGAAGTTATACAAGTTTCTAATAACTAATGGCATGGAACACGGCCGACCGGTAATGTACGGGTACGTTCGTAGTTGGAGGTATGCGTCACCACGTAGGCTGTTCAAAGTTTTTCAAGAAATACTGAAAGAACAGATTCCGGTTAAGACGCGTGCGATGGAAAAGATGACTGTGCAAATGAGGACAGCCTGCGTGGTGTTCGGCTGCAACATCACTTTGTGCTACTTCCATGTACGTGACGCCGTTCGTAAGTATGTGCGTATGGGAAATTCATCTGTCATATTTGGTAAAAGACAAACTCTTTTTGAAGTCGTCTGTTCAACCGAATGATCATGATAAACAGTGAGGAAGAGTAAGTTGCACCCTGCATCGTATACCGTGGTTTCAAGTGTGACTTGAATGGCATCCACCGAACGGATAGGAAGTTTGTGGATTGTAAGATATCCGCACCAAATTTAATATGAATGTTGTTGAACAGTTTGGGCGTCGTGTCTAGCATGTTATTGATAAACAGGTTAGGAATAACACAACGTTACGATTTTCCCTATACACATATACAGATATGCACATTCATATCTGTATATATGGAAAACGTGCGGAAGATGTGTGTTATATACGTAATAAATACTACCAACACCGTTCAGTACGTTTATGCATATGAATTCAGGTACACCGGTATATATACAACATTAGCTACATAATATAAACAGATACGTTGTACACGTCATGCATATATGTGTACAATTAAACTACACGCACATCCATGGAAATCGCATGGACAAATCAGCGTAAGTACGCAAATATTGTAAGCATCGTGTATATGTGCCGGACGGAAGATCAACGAAAAATGGTTAGTCAATAGCCGGAAATTCCCAAACTGACAAAAGTTTTCGGATATGACCTTGAGCTGACCTTCCCGTTGCCTGTGCGACGCGCAACGGAAACCATCAAACGCGCACGGATTTGTCATGAGATTACCTTCAAACTCCCTCAAATCTTAAACTTCCTGTGACGTGAGAGTTGCCTTGCTATACCACTGCGCCGGTTCACATTACCTAGTGAATGTAGATTTACCACAACCCACTAGCATCAGAGTTAGTGTGTTGGCGTATGTATCTCAATTTTGCTATATAATCAATCCGCGCAATCTCCACTAATTTAGACTACATTCACTAGGATAACACTGTTCTAACTATCACCTTTGGGAACGCCGTTCAACCAATCTGGCGCTCGTTTGAATTCCGGAGGCCGACTGGAATCTCCGTCGTCATTCGTCCTCTCTGGCGGCTGCCATGCGGTTGTGCCTAAGGTTCTCTCACGTCCAACCCCTGGCGCCCTTATTTGTTGCGTTGAAGTCTGCTTATGAACGGCGAGTCAATCAATGAATAAAGTTTGCAGATTCACCGTCTTCTCACTGCGACTTCCGATCCACGTTAACATAAGGCTGGGGAAATCTTGGGCGTACAAACTTAGGAACTTGTACCACGATACGAGTGAGCCCGTTCCGTGAATTATATTTGCTGCTTCTCATTGTTCATTACGACCTTTATGTACGCCATGTTGAACTATTTCTCCCGTGTTTGTGTGCTTATATAAATTTATACAGAGCAGTAATTTCGTGACCCACATCCATGAGTTTCTAGACGCTCATATGTGTTCGGAATCATGTGTGTATATCCAAATGTTGCAGTCAAATATCTCATTCTAAGAGTCGGAGCTCGTTGAGGTAGATGCAAGGGAAAACGCCTTAGATTTTCGTGTCCTTGATTACGTTCCGGACGACCCAGAGTGCTGGCTAGCGCAGCTTGATCTCCAATTTCATTCAGAGCGCATCACTAGCCTGATCATCCTCCACGACGCACTGAAGGCCGCATGCTTGAAACGTGTCATCTCGTCGGAAGCAGGTCTTTGGCGAGCTCCAGCTAAGAGACTTTACTCCATCTCGGTTGCTTCGATAGGTGGGAAAAAGTCACAGGATTAATGACAAACATGTGAGCTACCTTTGGATGCAGAAGTTGCACGACTTTGTACAAGCAACTATTTCTCCCTTCATGTTGACATGGTCCTTAGATAATTTGACACAATCGGCCGACTCAGTCGTCCGACACCTTCCCGGCAAAATGAATTGGATGGAGGCACATACAGAAAGCATAAACGCCGTCTTAGCAAAAAAAAAGTGAAAAAGCGTTGTCTAGAAATCCAAGCTCTTACAACTTCTCGCTCTCTCCTCGCTTCCAGAGGACCTAGCCGTTCTGCCGATATTATCACACATTCGGTACCAAGGAAGGGAAATGCATTAGGCCGTGCAAATTCTCCACCGCCTCGGGGAAACGCGAGTGCCAGCAAGTAATAGCGACAACCGTTGCCGGCATTCTCACTGCAGGTCGCCTATATTCTATGCATGATAGGAATTCTAGGTTGCGTTTTCTTGGGGACATCAGCACTCAATCACGTCGTACCATCTATAAAGAAGGATACGACTCGTCCGACGCCCTTAAAGCTCCAGACCGCCAACGGTACCCTACTACGCACTTTGGGCACGCGCTCCCTTAAGTTTGATGTGAGCCTTCGGCGAGCCTTCCGTTGGGTGTTCATAATAGCGGATGTACAAAATGCCATTTGGGGCATGGTCTTCGTAAAACATATTGAGTTGGTTGTCGAAGCAGGCCATCCAAAGCTCCCAGATCCTCTAACGAGTACATCCAATGTAGAGACCACTTTTCCGACTACTGTCCTCAGTCCACTGCTTGCTGAACCAAGCGGTGATGACAGATACCGAGCGGTATTTCGTGAAATCATGCCGCTGACCCGTCCATCTAGCGAGCTATCTGCCGCCATTACGGACGTGGTACATCACACCAAAGCGAGGGGCGCACAATTTTTTCAGCGATTACGAAGACTGGCGCCAGACAAATTGCGCGTCGCTCTTACTGAATCTAAACACGTGCTGTACGTGGGTATAATACGCCTCTCCGGTAACTCATGGACATACACTCTGCACATGGTGTCAAAGAAGACTGAAGGCGATATGCGTCATTTCAGAGATTATCGTGGATATAACAATACCACTGTTCCAGATAGGTGCGCTGTGTCAAACGTCCACGATCAAACTACTAACCTTGCATGTAAAACAATCTTCAGCGAAGTCGACCTCGTCCGCGCTTACTACCAGATAACGGTAGCACAAGAGGATATACCCAAGACGGCCATTACCACTTCATTCGGTTTTTTCTGAGGTTATTATAATTTCATGAAGTGTTTTGCTTCTTTGAATCGTTGAATTCTGTTACTGGAAGTGTTTTTCGTTTCAATCTAGTGAGGGCATAATCAAGGGGCGTGCGATAATTCGATCGCTCTGCGATCAAATGAGAAATAACGAAAATTTGCATTTCACGCTATTTCGGGGAATTATTGGTGGACTATATTGGAAATCGATGTCATCGACATGGTAACATATGCTTATTCTGAAATTTAAGTGTACTTAAAAAGGAAATTGTGATCATGATTTTGGCGATTGATTTGTCGTCGGTTCGGGAGGACTTAGCGTTTCATGAAGCTGTTACCGTATGGTGCAAGGGTCAACATAGTGCAACGTACATGTGTGCAAAAACTGGGCAAGTCCGCAGTATTCTTTTAGTTTTAACTGACGTGTCTAGCCATTTGCTGCTGCCATGGTTGTATCCTCCCATGGAAGCATGACGTCAGCTGGAATGCAGACAAGGTGACCTGGTCAACGAGAGAAATCGACTAGCACTGTCCACTCAAAAACTTACAAAATTTTTGTGCAACTGTCCTAGCTCACTTTTCTTGGCTTACGAGTGGGAACAAATGATACCCCATGATGAAACACTGGGGAACAAATCGGTAGGCGATTGAAATCACTGAGAACTAACACGAAAGAAAATCGACACGAGTGATTTATTTGTCTGTGAAAAACGGTACACACTACCACAAGTTTTCTTCAGCACAAAATGTTGGTTAAATGCGTTCCCGGTATCCCGCCGGTTGACTGAAACCGCGTATCAGATAAAGTTTCCGTCATCCCGTCAATCGAATCTGATATCTGCAACTGTGTAGACATATGTGGGGGAACTAACTTTCTTCAGTTAAACCAAGGGGATATTGGCTCGAGGTAATATTGATTCGCGCATTTTTATGCCTGTGTAAAAGCGCTACATTGTCCGCGGACCGGTCTAAGTCGACACCCACTGAAGGTACTGTGCAGGACCTCTTTTCGTAATCACCGGAGGAGTGCCAACGATGGCTGAAGTAAGGGGAGCTGGCAAATCTGGGAATTTTTAAGCGTGCACCTGCCAGGTAGCCACAGATTGTTCACCCATTTATTTCGGCCATCTGATTACAGTCAATGAAAAACCAGTTGGCCACCATCACAGCGATAGCTGTCTAACTGCACCGGTTTACCGCAGTGTCCTCATGGCAGTCCTGCTCCAGGCTTCTTAGCCCATCTCAGCTGCTTACAGCTTGTAGATGCGAACTCGGGGAAGTCGTACGAATATAAGGCAGTCTGTTCAACCGAATGACCATGATAAACAGTGAGGAAGAGTAAGTCGCACCCTGCTTCGTATACCGTGGTTTCAAGTGTGACTTGAATGGCACCCACCGAACGGATAGGAAGTTTATGGATTATAAGATATCCGCACCAAATTTAATATGAATGGAGTTGAACAGTTTGGGCGTCGTGTCTAGCATGTTATTGTTAAACAGGTTAGGAATAACACAACGTTACGAGCAAGTTTATGAATTACTTGTTGCGTCACTGACCCTACATCAAGCCCAAGCGGACCATTCATGCACGGAGCAGTGTCGTCCACTTCGGCAACCGCACAAGCATTAGGCTGGGAAATGCCCACGGGGGTTAAAAAGAGAAAACATCCTCGAGACGTCCTAGCTTTTGCCATTCAAAAGCTATGGATCTACAACGAGCGGTCGGTGGGGAGTTTGAAATGCAACCTACCTATGGATGCGACCTTCGTAAATTTGTCGATGTTGGCTTATACGTCGAAAACATTCTTTACCGAATGACCACGTTCGTCAGTCATCCTGTCCGAGAACTTCCGAACAAGCGGACCCCACGACTCCATTCCCAAACAGCATCTGAATGCAAGGTAAGTGGCTCTTTGGTAATCACCTTGAAGATTGCAGTATCGTGTGCAACGTGATGGCGACGCGTTCGCCATCGATAACATGGTAGGTATTCGTAAGTGTCATTCTTGTTGTTCAGTGTCTCCTGTAGGTACATATTCTGCCAGTGTTTCGGACACATTTCTATTCCTACAGTAAGTCTTTCTGCAATGTTTATCTCCGTATAGAATGGTGGCGCACCCATTCATGAGCGGTGGCTGCTAGAGTACAGCTTGCCAATACAAAGGCTGGTTAGCCACAGCTTTGGCTCCTTGATGCAGCCAGCTTCAACCGTCACTATAGAACCCTCCATCATTTGGTCTCAAAACTGCAAGACTGCAGCAGCCGCACGGCAGTAGCCCCTTTTGTCAGTATTATTGTCTTCGCGAATGAAATAGTAGTGCGTGCTGAGACTGGCTTATATTCGTACGACTTCCCCGAGTTCGCATCTACAAGCTGTAAGCAGCTGAGATGGGCTAAGAAGCCTGGAGCAGGACTGCCATGAGGACACTGCGGTAAACCGGTGCAGTTAGACAGCTATCGCTGTGATGGTGGCCAACTGGTTTTTCATTGACTGTAATCAGATGGCCGAAATAAATGGGTGAACAATCTGTGGCTACCTGGCAGGTGCACGCTTAAAAATTCCCAGATTTGCCAGCTCCCCTTACTTCAGCCATCGTTGGCACTCCTCCGGTGATTACGAAAAGAGGTCCTGCACAGTACCTTCAGTGGGTGTCGACTTAGACCGGTCCGCGGACAATGTAGCGCTTTTACACAGGCATAAAAATGCGCGAATCAATATTACCTCGAGCCAATATCCCCTTGGTTTAACTGAAGAAAGTTAGTTCCCCCACATATGTCTACACAGTTGCAGATATCAGATTCGATTGACGGGATGACGGAAACTTTATCTGATACGCGGTTTCAGTCAACCGGCGGGATACCGGGAACGCATTTAACCAACATTTTGTGCTGAAGAAAACTTGTGGTAGTGTGTACCGTTTTTCACAGACAAATAAATCACTCGTGTCGATTTTCTTTCGTGTTAGTTCTCAGTGATTTCAATCGCCTACCGATTTGTTCCCCAGTGTTTCATCATGGGGTATCATTTGTTCCCACTCGTAAGCCAAGAAAAGTGAGCTAGGACAGTTGCACAAAAATTTTGTAAGTTTTTGAGTGGACAGTGCTAGTCGATTTCTCTCGTTGACCAGGTCACCTTGTCTGCATTCCAGCTGACGTCATGCTTCCATGGGAGGATACAACCATGGCAGCAGCAAATGGCTAGACACGTCAGTTAAAACTAAAAGAATACTGCGGACTTGC
Organism: Paragonimus westermani; assembly: GCA_008508345.1. Taxonomy (NCBI): domain Eukaryota; kingdom Metazoa; phylum Platyhelminthes; class Trematoda; order Plagiorchiida; family Troglotrematidae; genus Paragonimus; species Paragonimus westermani. Next base: position 1,695 of record QNGE01001956.1, on the reverse strand, counting down.
CCAGTTTTTGCACACATGTACGTTGCACTATGTTGACCCTTGCACCATACGGTAACAGCTTCATGAAACGCTAAGTCCTCCCGAACCGACGACAAATCAATCGCCAAAATCATGATCACAATTTCCTTTTTAAGTACACTTAAATTTCAGAATAAGCATATGTTACCATGTCGATGACATCGATTTCCAATATAGTCCACCAATAATTCCCCGAAATAGCGTGAAATGCAAATTTTCGTTATTTCTCATTTGATCGCAGAGCGATCGAATTATCGCACGCCCCTTGATTATGCCCTCACTAGATTGAAACGAAAAACACTTCCAGTAACAGAATTCAACGATTCAAAGAAGCAAAACACTTCATGAAATTATAATAACCTCAGAAAAAACCGAATGAAGTGGTAATGGCCGTCTTGGGTATATCCTCTTGTGCTACCGTTATCTGGTAGTAAGCGCGGACGAGGTCGACTTCGCTGAAGATTGTTTTACATGCAAGGTTAGTAGTTTGATCGTGGACGTTTGACACAGCGCACCTATCTGGAACAGTGGTATTGTTATATCCACGATAATCTCTGAAATGACGCATATCGCCTTCAGTCTTCTTTGACACCATGTGCAGAGTGTATGTCCATGAGTTACCGGAGAGGCGTATTATACCCACGTACAGCACGTGTTTAGATTCAGTAAGAGCGACGCGCAATTTGTCTGGCGCCAGTCTTCGTAATCGCTGAAAAAATTGTGCGCCCCTCGCTTTGGTGTGATGTACCACGTCCGTAATGGCGGCAGATAGCTCGCTAGATGGACGGGTCAGCGGCATGATTTCACGAAATACCGCTCGGTATCTGTCATCACCGCTTGGTTCAGCAAGCAGTGGACTGAGGACAGTAGTCGGAAAAGTGGTCTCTACATTGGATGTACTCGTTAGAGGATCTGGGAGCTTTGGATGGCCTGCTTCGACAACCAACTCAATATGTTTTACGAAGACCATGCCCCAAATGGCATTTTGTACATCCGCTATTATGAACACCCAACGGAAGGCTCGCCGAAGGCTCACATCAAACTTAAGGGAGCGCGTGCCCAAAGTGCGTAGTAGGGTACCGTTGGCGGTCTGGAGCTTTAAGGGCGTCGGACGAGTCGTATCCTTCTTTATAGATGGTACGACGTGATTGAGTGCTGATGTCCCCAAGAAAACGCAACCTAGAATTCCTATCATGCATAGAATATAGGCGACCTGCAGTGAGAATGCCGGCAACGGTTGTCGCTATTACTTGCTGGCACTCGCGTTTCCCCGAGGCGGTGGAGAATTTGCACGGCTTAATGCATTTCCCTTCCTTGGTACCGAATGTGTGATAATATCGGCAGAACGGCTAGGTCCTCTGGAAGCGAGGAGAGAGCGAGAAGTTGTAAGAGCTTGGATTTCTAGACAACGCTTTTTCACTTTTTTTTTGCTAAGACGGCGTTTATGCTTTCTGTATGTGCCTCCATCCAATTCATTTTGCCGGGAAGGTGTCGGACGACTGAGTCGGCCGATTGTGTCAAATTATCTAAGGACCATGTCAACATGAAGGGAGAAATAGTTGCTTGTACAAAGTCGTGCAACTTCTGCATCCAAAGGTAGCTCACATGTTTGTCATTAATCCTGTGACTTTTTCCCACCTATCGAAGCAACCGAGATGGAGTAAAGTCTCTTAGCTG